>JANHGO010007225.1:0-20286 GCA_024606505.1 Aquila spilogaster
TCAGTTATTGTTGGAAGTAAATGCGTAAATTCAGGTATTCAGTAAAAAATAAAGGAATTGTCAAAAAAAAATGGGGGAGCAATGACAACACCTTACTAATTTTTTTATTTTGCCATTGGCATATGTTTAATAGAGTATTTCAGTTATTCTGTGGAAAAGTTACATATCTGTAGAACAGGTTAACTATTCTTATTTTGCCCATTGAATCCATCATGTTCTTCTGTAAAAATCAACTGTCCCCTTAGCTTAATGTTGAGTGCGTACTCTGAAGATGCACCTACCGATGGGGTTTGCTGTTAGCATTACAGGAGACATTTTCTGCAATACTGCTGTGGTTGTGTCACCTCCGTGCTTCTGTTTGTTGCAAGCATTTGAAGGCAGTTAACTTATCTGTGAAGCACTTGGGCACGTTTCTAACTCCAAGTACACAAGTAGCCGTGCTGAAGTGAACAATTCTATTCAAGCACTTGAGGTTAATCAAGCTTACATGCTTGGCTCTGTCTTTAGTCACTACATCACGAAGCGTGCAAAGGAGCTGCAAGAAGTATGTGAGCACAGAGAGCCCAGGCTGAGCTCAGCCTCAGGAAGAAGCCAGCACTGCGAGGGTTCTGAGCTGGGGATCCCAGCACCAGGGTAGTGCTGGTCCCAGCAGTCTGCACAGAGAACAGTGGCACTGTGCTGCTGGATAGGTTGTCACTGCATGTTGTAAATTCGTTGTCATGCCACATGTAGACGCTGAGGAGTCTGCAAGATGCTTTATCAGAGCCTGGATGTGAACCAGTGGCCAAACTTCAGCATGGGTTCTGTTGCCTGCATACATTCCCCTACAGCTTCAAATACCATCAGACTTTGTGTAAGCTGATCTGAGCATAAGTCATCCAACATTGATTTAAAAGGATAATCTCTACAAAAGTATTGACCTCTGCATATGAAAGAGCTACAAAGAGCAGCAGAGACCCTGCTGTGTGAAACCAGCTCCCAGTATTGCATCGCCTGAACCCAGCCCCTGTAGTGCACTGGCAGAGCCACCACCACCTGCCTGAATGTGGGGTCACTGGTTTGCAAAGCAGTAACATAAACTGCAATGTTAATATGCTCAAATCTTGATGTCAGTGTTATCCCAGGCTGGGAGCTGGTAAAAAGGAAAGAATATAAAGTGTTAATAAGGCAACATGGTATGTAGGGAATAACAATGTTTTATGTATGATTCTTATGTTTGATTTTAAGGAGCGGAGTACTGAATATGCTGTAGAAGCAGACAACCAGGAAAAGGCAAGAAAAATCTGCTTCCCATGATGGAGAAGTGGGCAGAACATGAAGGTCCTCTCCTAGATACTAGGACCAGTAAGCCAAGGTAAGGTAAGGTACACCCCCTCCTCAGTAATTTGAAGGTAGTATTTGGGCTTTAACAGCTTCAACAATAACAGAAAATATTTCCATTACATCTGTAACTTAATCACCCATCTCAGTCTAACTCAGTCCCGTTAAATGGTTGGTCTGTGAAATGGAGGCTGAATCAAACAGACTTCACCCATTATCTTGGATGCTCTCGAGTTTAGTCAGAGGCAAACATCTGGCAAGCATCACTAAACTTGTTGTGTTATTTGAGTGCTATTTTATTGCCTATTGTTTTCTAATGCATTAAAATTAGCTCCTAAGGTAAATTAGAAACAGACTTGAAATATTTTCCTTTGTATTCGCACATTTGAAAAAACCAAACAACCCAAATACTTAGTAGTTTTAACGGAGGTATTTTTAGCAAGGGATTGAGTGCAGTTTTCTCATTCAAATGGCAGACCTGGAACTCTCAAACCTCACCTTCCCCTCCCTCTGCTTCAATTTTGGGTCAAATATTTTGTTTTAAAAGTGCCATCAGATTATTTTCTCTTTTACACAGCTGAGAAGCCAGGCCGAACCCCTAAGGGACTTAATTTCAGTGATGTGCGAAGTGACCAGAGGCTTTTTTCCTTAATTTCTGAATAGTAAAACATGTAAATTGGCCAGAACACTCTGGAGAGTTTCCTTTGGGAGTTCTCCGAAAGCCTGTGGTGTCTCTCACTTCCAATTCTTTCCTGTCTGCAGCTGCATCTGCATCTGCAGCACAGTGGTACAGCTGGTGCTGGTCTCCCACTCCATACTGGGTATGTTTAAACCCAACTCTGAGTACCCTGCAGAAATATCCTTTTTTTTTCTTTTTTTTTTCCCTGAGCTGATCTCTGATCTGCTCAGGCTCCCTTTATAGCTGACGGAAAAAAGAGAAAGGCATTTCTAGGGCATGAGTCATCTCACTGTAACGCACACATCTAAAATCAAGTAAAGTGCTTTTGATTTCACAGAAAATGTGCAATGTTCCAGGTTCGGGGCGCTAGGAGAAGATAAGGCAGAAATAGTATAAGAATCAGAGAAATTAAGATCCCAGCACCTATTTTCATTTCTTTCTGCAGAGGGCACACGTTTGACTGCTGCTTCTTCATGGCATGGCTGTTGTGAGAACACAGTTCATTAATAACAGATCCTTGTGCAGTGGGGTCACACTGCCTAGGTAAGTTCAGGGATATCTAGGCAGCGAAAGATTTCAGAATGAATCATGAGTCTGTACACCAAAAATAAGGTGAATTAGACTTGTGACCAAAATTAAACTAATGTCTTGAGTGAGAAGAAAGTCTGCTTTTACTGATGTTGTTGCCACTCTGAGTTCCTCTGACAGGCATAGAGCCAAGGCAGCCCATTTTCCCAAGCCATGGGCAGTCAGAGAAAATGCTGCTCTTAGACCTCCAGATTCTCTGTTGCATACACAGTACTGGCAGTATGTTAGCAAGGCAGCTCTCCTGTCCTACAGCAGCATAAAATGTGTTTCTCTTGCATCACTGAGGCAGAAGATGAAATGTAGTCTTTTGGTGAAGACACACAACTAAGCATCATGAGATCTGTGATCTCTTTCCATCTGTCCTGCAAGTCTCCACTGCTTGCATTTTCAGATATGAGTGACTGAAAATCCTTTTTGCATGGGCAGGGAGTGATAGGACAAGAGGGAATAGTTTTAAACTAAATGAGGGGAGATTCAGATATTAGGAGGAAGTTCTTTACTGAGAGGACAGCGAGGCCCTGGCACAGACTGCCCAGAGAGCTGTGGTGCCCCATCCCCAGAGATGCCCAAGGCCAGGTTGGATGGGCCCTGGGCAGCCTGAGCTGGTGGGAGGCAACCAGCCCACAACGGTGTGTTAGAACAGGGTGATCTTCGAGGTCCCTTCCAACCCAAACCATTCTGTGATTCTATGACTAGGATTAAGTACCTAAACCTGTAGGTGGAGAACGTAGATAAATGACACTGTACATTTTTAGAGCTATTGAGTCACTGAAACTGTGTTTGGAAATTAAGCCTGTAACTCATTAATATTTGGAACTTGTCATCAGAGCTGATGGAAGGTACTATATAAGTACTGAGAATAATTATTCCATTAAGTGTAATTATTACAGTGACAGGATTAAAAAAAAAGAATATTCTGAAAGGTATTCAGTGGAGAAACGATTTTTTGAAAGTATAGAAGGGCATCACTAATCATAAAATACCTCCACAATCTCCTCGAAGTGTTACAAAGCCGGGAAAAGACAGCTCAGCTAAACCTGGGCTGCTTCCAGCAGGTTCAGGTTTATTACAGCCCCGGCTAACTCATCCACTGAGAATCTCACTTTTCTGGCCCACCTTGTAAAGCTGCTGCATGCGGATCACAAACCGTCCCAGATCACATCTCAGTTGTTCTTAATGTGCATTTTGGCCGGCACGGGGGACTGCGCTAATTGGGTAAGTATGTTCTGGTGTCTGGCCACCAGCTGCCAGACACAACACCGTGCAGTGCTGCCTTAATGCTGTTTGTTACAATCAGTTAATTTGTCTGGATTATGAACTCTTCTGCCATTGGGAAGAAAAAAGCACTTTAAGGCTATTGCAATCCATCTGCTCTGCCTTCCCCTGTCAAAAGTCTAATTCGCAATTAGGAATTTCAGCAGCACTTTCATGTGCTCAGAAAGCAGTGGAGCAAAGCATCCAGAGAGATTTATTTCCCATTGAAGTAGAGGTATCGGCAATTCCCAAGAAGCCAGTCTTTACCAGAAGTTAGTAAATTGGTAGTATTGTTGTCTTTTATGGAGCTATAAATGTCACGGAGCTGAGCTGTCTCACCCTGAGTCATATGGCCAGAGCCCAGCGGTGGGGCAGGATGCAGGATCGGGAACGCACTCTGTGTTGATCTGATAAAAGCTGTGGGTATGAAGCATGTCATTCCTACGGGGCTGGTGTAGCTCTGCCTCTGCTCTTGCAGCTGTCCCTTTGCTCTTGAGGTTTCTCCCAGGTAACAGTGACAGGACAAGAGGTAACAGCCTCAAGTTGCACTGAGAGAGGGTCATGTTGGGCATTAGGAGGAATATCTTCTCCAAAAGAGTGGTAATTCATTGGAACAGACTGCCCATGGAGGTGGTGGAGTCACTGTCCCTGGAGCTGTTCAAGAACCGCGGAGTTGTGGCACTGAGGGACATGGTGAGAAGGCATGTTTGGGGCGGGCTAGGGTTGGACTAAGTGAGCTTAGTGGTCTTTTCAAACCTTAATGATTCTATGATTCTGTGATTATGAACCTGATGGCTGAGCTTTCTTATTTGTTAAGATCCTAGTTCAGGAAAGTGCTGAATAATCTCCTGGAAAGGTGCTGAATTTCTATACTTCCCATTTATTTCTTCTGTGATCAGCAACACCTTTGGAATTAAGGCCTTCATTTATACTCTCTGTTACTATTGTTGATAAACACAAATTCCTTCCAAATGAGTTATCCATACTTCTAACACTGTAGTTTTATGATGAAATCCTGAGGCCATGTTTTCTTAGGGGCTTCAACCAATTGGTAATTATGTATTGAAATAATCTGTAAACAAAGAAGACGAGTACTTCACAAACACAAGATAGGAATGGTAGAATCATAGACTGGCCTGGGATGAAAATGACCTCAAAGACCATCTAGTTTCAACCCTCCTGCCATGGACAGGGTTGCCAACCACTAGATCAGGTTGCCCAGAGCCACATCCAGCCTTGCCTTGAATGCCTCCAGGGATGGGGCATCCACAACCTCTCTGGGCAATCTTTTCCAGTGCATCACCGCCCTCTGAGTGAAAAACTTCCTCCTAACATCCAACCTAAATCTCCCCTGTCTTAGTTTAAAACCATTCCCCCTTGTCCTATCACTATCCACCCATGTAAACAGTCTTTCCTCCTCCCATTCATACACTCCCTTCAAGTACTGGAAGGCCACAATGAGGTCTCCCCGTAGCCTTCTCTTCTCCAAGCTAAACAAGCCCAGTTCCCTCAACCTTTCCTCCTAGGAGAGGTGCTCCAGCCCTCTGATCATCTCAGTATTCCAGATGGGGCCTCACAGTGTGCTGACATGTCCTGGTTGTAACCATCCCTCCCTGAATTAGTTGCCCAGCCCTCTTATAGATGCTTACTCTGTAGGTATCTAAAATTGAGTGAAATGAGTCTCATAGTGAATATGTTTTAGGGCAAAATGTCAGCGTCCTTCTTTTCAGGTTACAGGGCAGCTACAGTGAAGTCTGGTGTTAATCCCCAAAGCAGGTTTATACGATTGTATGCCTGTGATGACCACTGGCTGACCACCATGGTCTGTATTTACAGAATGGGACCTCTAGTGCCATGCTGTGTTAGCATTCCTGCAGGCCATGTTTTATTCTAGGATCACAATTGATTTAATCTACACAGGAAATCTACTTATCACTATAAACTAGAGATATCCCAAAGCAAACCTGACTGCTGGACATTTGCTACTCCACTTAAATAGAACAAGCAAATTATCAGCTTAGGCCAGGGTAAACCCAAACAAACCCAGAGACCCTCTGCTGTTAGGTCAATAAAAAACATGTGACCTTTTTACTTGTAATGGCAAAAAATTCATATTTCCTAGGCTACACCAAGTACTATCTAGAAACTGTTTGCCTGTGTTTGCACAGCGCTGTGCCTCATCTGTTCTGCTCCAGAAGTTGCATAGCTGTGTTGACACTGCTGTGCTAATACAGCTATGCAATTGCTGAGCGTTTAGCTTGCGTATGTCCAGCTCAGCACACCAACAGAGAGAGCTTCCATCTGTCTCCATCCGTCTTAAGAGGCAGGTCTGCCGGTCCTGGGTAAAAATGCAAGCAAGTAAGCAGACAAATATTCTTGAAGTGTTTCTTATAGTGATGACTTTAGTGTTTTAAAAAGCCATCTGAGTCACTTATATGCCTGGATATTTAGGAACAGCTAAGCATCCAATGTCCTGAGCATTGGTCACCTTGAAAGTGGTTTTGGTCAGGCACTGAGTAAGTGATGCACCCCAGATCACCAGTCCATTAATAGCATCCCAAATGTTGTTTATGCTTCCAGTTGTTCATTAGCAGAAATCAAGGAGCCATTAAAAAATCAGGTGGATATTCTTTAGTAGCTATAATTCCTAATATCCTGGCATGATATTTTTAAATGTCATTTTAGGATTGCTATACTGACAAATTGGAATCTTCCTAACTGTTTAAATGACTTACAAGTACCAATTAGAATGGGATACATCCTGTTATCCAGGGTGATAACTACTATTTTTGAGTATTTCACAGTCCACTTAATCTTCTGTTAGAGTTCCCTGAATGATCTCCCTCTCACATTTCTTCCTGTCCAGCAGATTGCTTTAAGAAATATTTTCACACCAGAGCAGGAGATAAAAGTATGTCTGGTAATCCTTTAAGGTGAATTATAAGCTTCTGGGAAGAAGGTTTTACATTCATTTAAAGGACAAAATATCGTCAAATTCAACAGCCATAGAAAAGTAGCAGCCACCTGACCACCTACAGATATCTACACTAAAGGGACTGTTAGTTTAATTTGCACTAGGGTTCAACTGAATACGTACATGTCTCTTTCAGGTCAGCGTGGAGGAATGGTGACTTGTAGGGTTAGAGTCGTCATATTGTGAAAAGGGCTTCTAAAACAAACCAGGGGAATCACACTCTACATCTTCCTTTTCTTTTCCTTTACTATCATGGGAGGTTAAGATGACCTGCTTATAAATCTCTACTTTATTGACTTCTGAAGTAAGTATCATTGAGATATGTGGACATGGCACTAAAAGACGTAGTATAATGATGTGACTTGGTAGATCAAGCTGACAGCTGAACTTGATGATCTTGAAGGCCTTTTCCAGCTTAAATTATTCTATGATTCCATGAAACCTATATGCGTCCTACAGGTACTGTCTCAAAGCTAGAATTGCCAGTAATGAATGTGGAAGTCTCATAAAATATTGAACACATATGACACTGAAACTGTGGTGTAAAGCTTCATTTTACAAGATTAAATCAGATCAAATCCATCACAGACACATGGTAAAAACACAGAAGAACTGAAGCAAATCCATCCACCAATTCAAATATAATGCTTTTTCCTTTTGAAGGGATGTCTTTGTGCCAGTGGACTCCTCCAGAGCAGAAATGATATCATTCTCTTTTTATGATGGACCGACTATTGACTGTCTTGTGCAAGAAGCAAGGTGCTGATGTAAGTCACATATCATTTTTTTCTAAAATGACAGAAATACAATCATGTGCTCTTGTTTGATGCAGATCAAATTTCTACTGCTCTGTAATGCACATATCTGGTATCTATGAAGGTGGAACCAAGGGTGTGCTGTAAGGGCTTTTATTCCTGACAATGACATAACTGCTGTCTGCCTCTTCTCTTGACTGATCTGTGCTGGCAGACCCAATCTGGAAAAGCAAAGAAGCCTTATCAGGCACGGACATATTTCTGTTCATTGATTATAGTTACTTGCTGTATTCTCATTTGTGCTGTCTGACAGACACTTTCACTCCAAGGAGAGCTGCCTTCAGATGATAGGTCAGGAATGGGACTAACGTGCTGGCACCTTCCAGTGCTAATGCTGGTGCCATGACAAGCTTCATACTCTGGGACAGCCCCTAGTTTGAAAGCATTATTGTCTTGATAAATGTTTCTAGCTCATGTTAAATGGTCTGTGAGCTTGATCCAGATGGCCTGCTGGATAGAACTTTGAGTTCAAATGCTGCTGACACTCGAGCCAGTAATGTGCATGAACTACTGCATCTGGGATCAAAACCGTAATTCTCTTGTTAATCAAAACAAGCCTGTGTTAGTTTGTGGTGCTTTTGCAGAACGAGTATCTGACTTGGTTTACTCTAACCAAAAGAGAGCTGCTTGAGCGCATTTACTTGAGATAACTGATGCAGAGAAGACGAATCGTGAGAAAATATTCTTCCTTCCTCCCTGATTTTCCTTTGCACTCACAGAAGTACCTGTGCCAACACTGAAGCTGAAGGAGTTCCCTATAAATGGTTGGTTCAATTTCTCATTAATGTTGGGGCAGATTTCCCAAGGTTACATATATTTTTAAAGCTATGGGGAGATTTTTCTTGAGTCAGAATAATAAGACAACATACTTGAAAATAAAATAAAGAAGAATATAAAATTAGGCCAGGAGAGCCAATGTTTTTTACAGACAGATGTAATTTGTTTTGATAAAAGGGAAAATGTTAAACAGAGCTCTGGACAAAAGTCAGATCCCTCCTAAGCCTTCTCATCTCCAGGCTGAACAGTCCTAACTCTCTCAGCCTCTCCTCTTGGGAGAGGTGCTTCAGTCCCTTCACATCTTGGTGATCTTCTGTTGGACTCTCTCCAGTATGTCCAGGTCTCTCTGGTACTGGAGTGCCCATAAATGGATACAGAACTCCAGGTGCAACCTCAACAATGCTGAATAGGGGGGAAGGATCACCTCTCTTGACTTGCTTATGATACTTAGTCTAAAGCAGCCCAGATAAGGACATACTGAGGACTCGTGTTCAACTTGGTGCCCACCAGGATCCCCAGACCCATTTCTGCAGAGCGGCTTTCTAGCTGGGTGCCCACACATGTCCCGGTGCCTGGGGTTGTTCCTCCCCAGGTACAGAACTGTGCAGCTTCCTTTGTTGATCTATCCTTCCCTTTTTCAAATGACTTAAGCAATAAGGCTCTCATCCTTTCCCTTGTGGAAATTGCTGCATAATTTAATAGATCTCACTGTTTAAAAGTCTTTTCTCACCATTTTGGCAAGACATTAATTTCACAACTAACACTATCGGCAGCGGCTTCAGGATGAAATGGAAAGATGAGATAAAATGGGAACTGTGAGAAGAGAAAATTGTTTCTTAATTTTGCTGTAGGCAATCTCTCTGCTTATTTCTCCTCTAAGCAGAAGGAGATTAACCTATGTCCATTTCTTTTTCAGATACTGCAAAGGTACATTTTTAAATGAGCCTGTAATGATTCGCCATTTGCTTACCCACAGACATTACCGTTGTCAGCTAAATATCTAACTTGTGACAAAGGGACAGAATGAAGTTGTTTAATACTTAAAATAATAGCCTTCATCTAGGTAACCAAAGAAGAAACTTCTCTACCAGCAATCGTAGCATGGCAGAGTCTTGTGCTGCAACCGCAACTGATTACAGTCAGGCCTTGCAATCCTGAAACAGCAAGGTTACACATTAAATAGCACACCTACACAGTATAAAACTTGTGCTTTATGCATCTTTTTTCCAGTGGCACAGATATTGTGTTCTAACTCCTGCATGTGAATAATGCCACTAAAATCAATATGATTAGTTGCATACATTTTTTTTTTTAATAGGTGTTTCTGAGATGGGGCTACAACCTTACTTGATCAAACTCTCAAGGCAAATCTTACTCTTTTAAGA
The DNA here is from genome assembly GCA_024606505.1 of Aquila spilogaster. Taxonomy (NCBI): domain Eukaryota; kingdom Metazoa; phylum Chordata; class Aves; order Accipitriformes; family Accipitridae; genus Aquila; species Aquila spilogaster. The sequence goes on from JANHGO010007225.1 coordinate 9,793, forward strand.
GGGACTTTTCCTCTACTGACCTCGACAGAAAGAAGTAAAAGAATGATATCAGACAAGTTGACTCAGTTGTTCCCCAAAAACACAAATTAGTGGTCTGGTCAAAAATACCTACAGCCGATGCTTCTCTGAGCTTAAATAAACCACAGGGTCACCATGAGTATTCCCAGAGGTTGGATAATGAGATTGAGTCTTTTCATAGTGTTTTGAGAGCTCCCATCAGTAACGAACAATAATCTTTGTAGCTCCAGATTTCCTTCATCCCTAGGTAGCCATTTATCCACTTTGATCCTTCAGAGAAAGTTCTCCCATTTGAAGTTATTTTCTTCCTTTGGTCCAGAGTATTTCCATTAGTCTAGAGTGAGGATGGTTTCTAAACTATAGATAAAGATTTTAATTTGTACTATCCCACTGCAAAGGTAATATCTCCGTGGATGACATTAGAGAGCCTGGGGTGGTGGTTAGGGACATCTCCTGTGCAAAGGACTTGGCTGGGCAGCAAGGAAGAGGTCTGCCTCTCAGCCTGGACTCACTGCTACACCCTGGTTGTTTCTGTAGCTGGAAAGAGGGAGAGCTTCCAACTTTCAAAGTAACTTGTCATGCTCAGAGATTGATGATAAGACCAAGGATCAGGCACAGAAGGGATGGAAAAATTTTTCTTAGAAGCCCTGAAGAGACCATGTTATTTATTACAACTCAGCAAGCTTGCTGGACTAAGAGCAGGCCTGGAGAAAAACAATTACCCTGCAAGAAAAGGACAAGGGAGAATACTGCCCCAAAGTTCTTATTTCTTTATTTCTTTGTTTGTTTATCTCATTTTGTTGCCCAGTGGATCTAGGTTTCCTCCTCTATTATAGTAATTTCAGTACTCTTGAGTGTGTCATAGCAGAGTCTGGCTGGGAAGTTTACAGGCCCATTGGGTCTGTTCATGTGAATAATAATAAATCCAACTTTGAGTAAGTGCCTAGTGTTAATTCTGATCTAATTCAACGTTTGATCTGAATTTATATTAAAGAGAGTACTTACATGGTATTTTAACGTATTATTTAAGACAGTTCAGTCTCATCCTTAAGAAAAGATATGTAAAACCATCAAGTTTGTGAATGCGTATTTGGTGAAATACTGCATCCCAGGCCAACTAAATGTACCCTAGGCTTCATCAACAGAGGGATGGCAGCAAGGCAAGGGATGTGATGGTCCTCTTCTGCTCTGCTGTCATGAAGTCCCATCTGGAGTACTGAGCCCAGGCCTGGGTGCCCAGTACGGGAAGGATGTGGGGGTGGAGGAGGTCCATGAAGATGGTCAGAGGGCTTCAGCATCTCTTCTGTGAAGAAAGGTTGAGGGAACTGGGTTTGTTCAGCTTGGAGAAGAGAAATCTCCAGGAGGACCTCATTGTGTCTTTTCAGTACTTGAAAGGGACATATGAACAGGAGGGAGACCAACTTTTTTATGTGGTCTGGCAGTGTTAGGACAAAGGGGAATGGCTTTAAACTAAAAAAGGGGAGATATAGGTTAGGTATTAGGTGGAAATTTTTTACTCAGAGGGTTGTAAGGTACTGGCACAGGCTGCCCAGAGAGCTTATGGTAGCCCCATTCCTGGAGGTGCTCAAGGCCAAGGTTGGATGGGGCCTTGGGCAGCCTGATCTTGCGGGATGCAGATGATCTTTAAAGTCTCTTTCCATTCCTTGATTCTATGATTGGGTCTCTTCTCTTAAAGGAAAAGGCACAGAAGGGTACATTGTAAAGCATCATCACAGAGTGGTTTGTTGGTTCAACCTCAAGCATATATGTGTATGACATTAATGCCTCAACAGATGTAAATGGGCTTAGCCCTGTTGAGTCATTAAGATAATACCAGTCTGTGTCAGATGTGAAACTTTCTCAAAAACTATAGGATAACTCAATTCTACATCTTAGGAGAGAGATTTAATGTTCTTCACACTCCTAGTGCACTGTCAGCAACAAAGAATATTAGTTCTTGTAGCACAGCTACATTAACTTCTACCGTGTTTAAGTGTATTGCTTGTTCTAATATTCAGCTTTGCTAACTGTGGAAACTTGTGCCTGGAGAAGAGAATTGATAGTGGAAGGAACTACTCAGCTAGTAAAAAGTAAGTATTATCTTAACATTGGAACCAGACTTATTATCTGATAGGAAATTCAGCAGCTATGAAATGTGCTCTCACTTCCATGCTGGAAAGAAAATAGGTGAAAACTGAAATTTAATGTTAATGAATCTATGACACTGGTTTGTTTATTTAAGTTTTAATATATAGACTATATTTTTATGGTATGAAAACCTTTTGACGCAATTATTTCAAATAATACATTGAAGTATCGTTTCATTTTTTCGTAACAAGAATTCAAATCTGTTGGGGAGTTCTTTCAAACTGTGTTGGCTTAAAAAAAACAAACAAGATTTTTTGAATGGAGAAATGCTGCATTAGTTTTTTCACTACGTGTAATTACTTATATTTTTATTTCACACGATCTACATTTCATTAACTTCAATTTTCAACTTCTACGTGGTTTCTTTAGAAGAAGTCTTCTGCAATAGCTTCTATTTTAGTGGGGATTTTCATCTGGATGTCATAGATGGAGGGAAATGTAAAAGGTACTTGAGATATAAAATAAACATTCATTTAATTTTTATTCACTCTTGATAGGAACGCATTTCTACTTCATGGTTTCTAAATTCAAATTAGTGTAATTTCTAGATCTGGATGGCTGCTTTCAGGGGGAAATGACAAACAGCATTGTCATTTGCAGTTAGATAGCAGTACTTGAGAACAGCCCATTCAGCAACATATCGAAAGATCTATATTAAAAAGGAAAGCCATATAAATCTTGCCTGGGTTGCATCAATGTATGAAACTTATTTGAAATAGAAGGTAGAAACAGTAACCTGTGAAAGAAGGTGATTACACTTCAGCCCAGAAAAGAAATGATAACATGATGATAGAAAGGGAAAAGCAAACTGCCTGTAACTTGGAACTACTTTTTGTTCTGCACTGAAACAGAAAACTTGGTATCTGATGTAACTACCTAAAGGATGAGCTTATCTGATACTGAGCATGTACACTCCTCCATGGGACAGACAGAATTCATGGGAAAAGATGCACTGCCGTGTGTAAAAAGACTTTGTGAGGGATATAGTGCTTCTGATCTTAGTATTTTATCTCCTGTGAATTTTTGTACAGTTTGACTTTTATGTATCGTACATGGCATAGAACAGTGTTTCCTGTGGATAGTGAAGGAGAAATGAATATCTACTGCAGTGTGATAAATGAGGTGGAGATATTTTAATATATACAGCTATTTGCGGACTTTGTGCTTTATTACAAGTACACATGAGTGCAGAATAGCAAATAAAAATGGTCGGTGTTAGCTAGAATTTCTTTACTTTTGCTCACTGGTTCATAGTAGCAGAGTTTATGACTGTTTTCCTTAGAGGTCCCCAAGATCAGTTAGCATAAAATATTTTAATGGACCATATCAACTAGGACTTGTGAGATTTGGGTTAAACTTCCAGCACGACATGATCCCTTAATTTTCCATGTATAAAACAGAGGAAACTACTGATAGCAGCAGCAGATCAGCAATAAGAGAGCCTGCCACACACCCAAACGTGCATTAGATGACCTCTTGAGGTCTTTTGAAGTCTTATTTTCTGATTCCTTTTTTCCCTTGCTTCTTCCATTTGGAACACAGTGTGTCTGATCAGTGTCTCTTATCCCCATATATTCCTGATACCAACAGAACGACGTCCAGTGCCAGCAAGGGGCTCCCAGAACTACTGTGCTACAAATAATAATAAAAAGAATACAGCCTTGATGCGAGTTGGTTATTGCTACTCACAAGCAATACAGCAGATTCGTAGAAACTATTTTTTATCTCCCAGGAAGAAGTTTTCACTGAGACAAGAGAGAGGATTATCACTTCACAAATAAACAACTGCAGAGAGTTTGTAGGCAAAAAAGCAGAAACTGCAAAAGGCTTTCCAGGAATCAGAGCATTTCTTTTGTTAAGGTGCTCTAAGGGACATTGTGTTCCTCACCATTGCCCCAGAAAAATATATTTCCCCAGCTATGGAAAAATTTGTTTTTCAATGTGGTGAAGTAGAGCAGTGTTTTTAGAGCTGTTATGAATCTTGGGTAAGAAACATGGGAGCTGTTCAAATATATGGCAGCCCTAGTGCAAGTATCGTGATGAAAACCACCCAAGGAGCTCATATTTTTCCTTTCTCCACAACTGTGTTCAGAAAACCCTTCAGAGTGTACCATCAGCTCAGAGTTACAGAGCTCCAGAGCCTGATGTTGAAAGCTGCAGAAAACATCACAGGTTCCAGTTCATCCCTCACATAACTCTGTTGATCTGGATGTAGTTACACCACGGGTAGGCTGAGCTGGTGATCTTCACTCAGCCTGCTTGACTTCTTGAGATCCAGCATCAGGATTTGTAATGCTGAACAGACAGCAGATGCCAAAAAGAAATATAAGTGAAGTAAGGAAGTTGGAATAGGGAGGGGGAAGGAGGAAGAGAATAAAGACAAGGAGAAAATCCGAATATCAGATGGTTTTCAGCTGTGTCTTCCTCTTTGCCCTCTATATTTCCTCTCTCTCTCTCTTTTTTCTCATTCTTCTGTTCATCTTCACCTTCTTTTCACGGTTCGGTTGTTTCAGCCATCCTTTTCCTTGCAGTACTTGTTCAGCTTTTTAGCACCATCATTTTAACAGCTTTTTACAGCCACACATACTAACCAAATTACTGGGACCCCCTGGGGGAGTTGATTCAGCCTTTTCACGGCCCTTGGGTAATCTCCTTTATCTAATCCCAGGGTACTCCTCCAATGCTTAGTGAGATGCTAAAAAAGTAGCTGTGAAAAAGTGGACTTCTGTAGGTCTGACGCAGAACAGGCGGAGATTTTGGACTGTGGATCTACTTAAAAAGAATACTCCCTCTCCTTGAACTATGAGGAAATTTGGACTGGATGTGGGGTAACTGGTGGTTGGTAATGTTGGAGAAGCGAAGGCTCCGGGGAGACCTGAGAGCGACCTTCCAGTATTTAGAGGGGAGCTGTAAGAAAGAAGGGGACGGACTCTTCAGCAGGGTCTGTTGTGACAGGACAAGGGGAAATGGTTTCAAACTAAAAGAGGGAGATTTAGACTGGATATAAGGAAAATGTTTTTTACAATAAATGTAGTGAAGCACTGGTGCAGGTTGCCCAGAGAGGTGGTGGATGCCCCATCCCTGGAGATACTCAAGGTCAGGCTGGACGGGGCTCTGAGCACCTGATGGAACAGTAGGTGTCTCTGTTCATTGCAGGGGAGCTGGTCTGAATGGCCTTTAATGATCCCTTCCAACTGAAACTATTCTATGATCCTATGAATGTTGTGTTGTGGTGGTTATTCTCCCCATTAAGCAAATTACTGTGGTGCTCAGGAATCACAGCTGTGGGCTGTGAGCACTGGTCATAGGGCAGACATCCTCTCTCAGGGAAGGCTCTCCTGGATGAGGATTATTTGCCTGAGGTGAGCACATTGGAAAACAAAGATAATGCTCTGGCAGTTCTTGTCTGGCTTTCTTTTATCAGCAGGTTTGGGTGACATTTTCAGGAGCAGATAGGAAAAGTCAAATTAGAAAGGAATTTGAGCTCAACTGTTTGCACAGGCTCTGGATTTAAGCCCTTGTCTGACTTAGGACTTATGACTGAGTTACGATTTTGAAAGTAGTTTAGAGAAAACGCCTTTCTTAAAGATCACTGCTTACCACTTGAAATCATATTTTGCAAGAGAAATCTGTTCCAAGATCAAACGAGAACTTTTTGCTTCTTTGGTGAGGACTTTCAACAACACAGAGCAGAAGGTGAGGGCTTCTGTGTCCTGTGTTGCTTTTTTTAACTGTACAAAGTTGGAGGTTGGAGCAAAAGATCTGCTCCAAGGAATGAGACAAGTGGAAGTGATCTATGCAACGTCCAGAGGTTAAGCACACTTGAGGAAATATTATTTAATGCTATGCAAAGAGATTTGATACACAATTCCCACTGCAGATCAGTCTCTGTGCAGTATTTGAGAGCTTATCTTGTTTCCTCTGGGAGGACGCAGTTTCTGATTATGCTCCTAACGGAACAAATGAAATAGCTTGGCAGTGTTTGAGACGCTACGTGGCAAATGAATATGCCATTTTTACTCGTTCAGATATCACCTGTTTTCATTATGAAGGGTGAGGAAGTCTAAAAATAAAATAAAATTTAAAAAATCTTGCTAGCATAACTGCATTGATCAAAGACACAAAGTAATCTGTTTTAGCTGATGCTCGGATTCATCACGTGCTCAGTCATTATTCTCCCTGGCTACATATATGCATAATGCATTTTTGTTAAAATTAAAACCGAGTTATTGATCTGTCAAGCTGCTTCTATGAAACTCATTCCCTGTCAAGAGCTTTGCTGAGCAACGTATAGCTCAAAGTAGCCCATTTACCAAAGGCAGATAATTTGGAGCCAAAGTTGTCATGACAACTTTAACTCAGTCCTTGCCTTTCTGCCGTGTGCACTGTGAGCGGAGGGGTGCAGGGAGCTGGAGCTGAGCACCCTCCAAGTTCAGCCCAAGCACTGTGTTTTATTTATTCTAACATCACTGCTTTCTATTCAGAACGGTGGGTAGTCCTGTACTGAGACCTTTGGGACGTATCGGGATTTTACAGATGAAAGGCGTATATAATACACAAAAAGGAAAAACCAAGAAACAACAACATTCCGGCACTATTGTTGAAAACTGTATAGAACTCGTTTAAAACACCACGTCAAACCTCACTTTCAGCGGCACCTCCTATGAAGACGGGGATCTTTGATACCATTATTCTGATACAATGTCCTTGGTTTTGATTTCTCAGCTGCGTTACCTGGGATAACACTGCAGAGCTGAGTTGTACTATTCCTGGTTCACAGCAGCAAAAGTAAAAACAAATCCAGGGAACGCTGTTCTTTAAGAAATGTGACAACCCTTTTTTCCATTTTAATTGGTGTATACAAAAAAAAATAAACATGGCACCCTTTGTTTTCTTCTCTTTTCTAATGGGACAATGACTGACCAGGCACCATAGGGCTAATGGCTACCTCAGATTCAGTCGGAACGACCCTGACTGAGCTCCCAGTGTTTTGTACAGCTAATGCTGGTAGCACCAGGGATGCTGATGAAGGACTTAATTTTGGACCAATTTCTGGTCTGAAAAAGCATTTAAAATAACATCTTGGGTGAAAAAGTAATGGCTCCATTTCTTTGCTGGTGCGAGCAGCAGCTCACCATAGTCACTGCTTTGGGGAAAGCTTGTGCTGCTTGCCCCTGCAAGCCCACTATTAAGTGGGCTCTTTCTGCATCTAGATGACCTCTCAGGGTCCTTCCCAGCCTATCCCTGATCACGCAGTTCCCTACCAGGCAGGGCACAGTGCTGCTGCTAGCACATGGGACGTTTGACATAGTGTCCAGAAACATGATGTTATGGGTTGGAATTAAATTGGCAAGCTGCTTCATTTCAGAGCAGAGCTCAGGACGCTCCTGAGCAGCAGAGAAATTGCTGTGGTTTGTACTGATTCAGCTGGACCTGAGCTCTTGACTTTGGGCCAGATGTTGGCACCAGCTGATGTAAGCATGGGATGTGGAGCAAAAGCTGCTGGAATGCAAGAGTTTGAGCACAAATTGCAAACTGAAGACAAACCAATGACGGGCTTTAGCAATAACTCCTGGCTACTGATACCTGCGGTCCATCTGTGCTGGGGAAATGGTCAGCTGTTGACAACTGCCGTTAACAAGAGCGCAATAATGGCAGGAAGGTCTCCAGGGCAGGATTAAGGTGTGAACATCAGGGAAAGCTTTCCCTGCTGTTGTCGTGAATGCACCTTTTCTGCAGATAAGGGTCTTTGCTGCGGTGCCTTGCCAAGGGTACTTTTGCTGTATTGTGAAAGGGAACGATGCTGAAGGGTAAAACAGATGGAAGCTTGCACACAATCATTTAACAACCTAGGAGAAAATATCAGCAAGCAGAAACAGGTCTGCATTTTGAAACGACCCCTTGGGAAAGACTAGTCAAAGCTCGGCTCGTGGGCAAATTTGAAAAGCTGCTGTCTATGTCTGCAGGGACTAATGGTTGTGGCAATCTGCAGAGTAAACAGCTGCTTCAGGAGTGGTGAAAGCAGCACAATCTGGAGAGAGCAAGCACAGATGACTGACGTGCAGCAACTGTCAGCTGGTGGATGGGGCTGATGAGCCCTAAACCGGAGCTTACAAATACTTCAGGCAAACTTCTGTACCCACCTCTGGTCTGTGGGTGATAACATAACTCTGTGGTGGATCTCTGCTGTATGTCTTGTCCATCAGTCATTGGTGTTCAGGAAGATCAGTTTGGAATAATGAAAGTCAGATGTCAAAAGCACTGGTGCAGGTAACACTCCTGGTTATGTGGATCAAGAAGGGTCTGTGCAGTGTCACAGCTGTGTGAAGTTGTTGCAAGATGTGTAAATGAATTTTTAGCAGTCAAAAATTTGTTCAATCTCTAATAACTAAAGGAGAGGATAAATTAAAATTCATCGTATATCATAGACTCAGAATGGTTTGGGTTGGAAAGGACCTTAAATATCATCGAGCTCCAACCCTCTACCGTGGGCTGGTTGCCCCCCACCAGCTCAGGCTGCCCAGGGCCCATCCAGCCTGGCCTTGAGCACCTCCAGGGATGGGGCACCACAGCTCTCTGGGAAGCTGTGCCAGGGCCTCACTGCCTTCTGAGTAAAGAATTCCTTCCTAACATCTAACCTAAATCTCCTCTCTTAGTTAAAAGCCATTTCCCCTTGTCCCTATCACCGTTACACTGTGTAAAAAGTCAGTCCCTCCTGCTTGTAAGCTCCTTTCAAGTACTGGAAGGATGCAATGAAGTCTCCCCGGAGCCTTCTCTTCTCAAAGCTGAATAAGCCCACCTCCCTCAGCCTGTCTCCATAGGAGAGGTGCTCCAGCCCTCTGATCATCTTCGTGGCCCTCCTCTGGACCCACTCCAACTGCTCCACACATTTCCTGTACTGGGGCCCCCAGGCCTGGACACAGTACTCCAGATGGGGCCTCACAAGAGTAGAGTAGAGAGGAACCATCCCTTCTGTCTCTCCCTGCTGCCACCCCTCTGTTGATGCAGCCCAGAACACAGTTGGCCTTCCGGACTGCAAGCACACACTGCTGGCTCATGTCCAGTTTTTTTGTCTACCAGAATCCTCAGTTCCTTCTCTGTAGGGTTTCTCTCAGTGAGTTCTTCTCCCACATATCTGGGATTGCCCCAACCCAACCACAATACCTTGCTCATAGCCTTGTTGAACCTTATTAGGTTCTCATGCACTCACTTTTTGAGTCTGTCCAGGTCCCTCTGGACGTCGTCCCCTCCTTCTATTCTATCGACTGCACCACTCAGATTGGTGTCATCAGCAAACTTGCTGAGGGAGCACTCAATCCCACTGTATATGTCACTGATAAAGATCCAACTCTAAGGATGGTATGATTCTTTGATTCTACGTTGAAGAGCATTGGTTCCAAGGTCCTGTGGGGGACACCACTCATGACCAGCCCCTACCTGGACATATAGTCACTGACCACAGCCCCCTGGCTGTGACCATCCAATCAATTATTTATCCACCAAACTGTCCAGCCTTCAAATCCGTATCTCTCCAATTTAGAGATAAGGATGTGGTACAAGACCATTTCACAAGTCCAGGTAGATGACATCAGTTGCCCTTCCTACCCATCCAGAGATGCCAGTGCTATATTTACCTATGTGACGTTAATTGATTCATTCTCCAGAGGATGCATTCTCTAGTCAAACAATGATCCTATAATCTTACAATAGCAGAAAGGTTTGAGTTGTAAGGGACTTTGAAGATCATCCAGTTCCAACCCCCTGCCATGTCCATGGCCCTTTCCAGCCTGGTCTTGCCCCATGGCTGTGGTCAGTCTTGTCAAGAGGTAGAGGGGTTTCCTTATGGACTTCCCCAAGGCTTGGTGGATGTGGTGGACCACAAACTGACACTGTACAAGTGTAAATTAAAACAGCTTTGAAAATGAGTCTGTAAAGATTTGTAATGCAGCTATTGAGATGGACATGGATGATGTGGGAATGAACACGTCTGAAAGCTCCAACGGAAACAGAGCCAGGCTTTAAAGAAAGATCTCTATAGATAACCAAAGACGTGACTGACAACAGTCAAAGCACTTACCTTGGGGCAGAGACACGGCCCCAGCACAGGGTAGCTGCCAGCGGAAGACCTGTGTTCAGATGGCCACAGGACCACAGGAGGATGGCCATAGGGTCACAGCATGTCACATGTAGCATTCCTCCTCCTTCACCACAACAGGAGCACATTCGGTAACTATAAAGATACTGAAAACAAGGGAAGAAAGCAAGTGTGGTCTTGCATGAGATGGGAAATCTAGTTCTTGTCAACCAAAAGGCACCCAAGAGGCATAA
>JANHGO010007226.1:0-20284 GCA_024606505.1 Aquila spilogaster
TTTACCCTTCTGATTCTCTCCCCCATCCCACTGTGAGGGAGGTGAGTGAGCGGCTGCGTCGTGCTTGGTTGCCGGCCGGGGTTAAACCACGACACTGACACAACAGAACTAGAGTTCTGCAGATGGAGAAACCAAGAGGGTTGGGCTCTTTCAAGCCACATAGCAAATACAGCAAAGAAAGCAACTCCAAGGGCAACAACACCATGGAGCATGGAGCACCCAGAACCTGGCCTGCCTCAGCGAGAGCAGCCAGAGCAGCCAGAGCAGCAGTGAAGCACCCCACACACAGTCTTGGCATACAACCAGTGACACCAGAGCACCACAGGACGGCTTCAGGGACAGAGGTAACAAAGTGACCCCATTGTTCCGCTGCAGCCAACTGCGTGTTGGAAGCCGAATCAAAGTTGGACGGTTGCTCAGAAATACAAGCACTAGATTGTGGCTGTGAAAACTCTACTCACAAAGGCAGCAGCTCTCTGCCACAGGCTGCAAGAACTTCTGGGGAGATGATGGCACGGATCTGAGCTGCTTCCCAAATTATTTCCATCTCTACTCATTCGCAAGCATCTAAAAGGACCAGATCTTTGATGATATTTTTACATTTATAAAAAAGGGCTGGTCAGAAAAGTAGAAACATGTTATCTCAAAAAATGAGGGCCAATCTGGGAAGGCAGAGCCAGAAGAAAAATCTGATGGAAGAGTCAGCTGCTTCTCTGACTAAACACCTGAGAAGCTACCTGTCTGTGCAGGGCCTGTGAAGAAATCAAGAGAGACAGAGGAAAAAAGACACCCATAGACTAGAATCTCAGATAGAAATATTGTGGTAAAGAGGTATTCCAGGTAGCCTATCACCATAAAAGAAAAAAAAAAAAAAGTGTGCATCAGACACAGACCTAAAGAAAAAAAAAATATAAAAAAATCAGAAGCGTAACCTGCAATTGTGTGAAGTTACATCAACATAAATTTAGGGCAGCTCCTTGACAGTAAATGAAGCTATTCTGTTGTGGCATAAACTAATATGAAAACTCAGCACTGCAGAAGCAGGTATCAAGTTGGTTAAATATATATTTACAAAAAAAAAAAAAAAAAAAAGGGGACATGCCAGGTCAACAATCATAAAGATCACGTTTCCAGGCTCATCTACACCCACGTCCAGACAGATGTTAACACTGATGTTCACAGAAGTGTTTCAGCGGCAATGAACATTAGGAAACAAGCTGTTCTTTTTCTGACATTGGACCTTCTGAGAGTGGACTTTTCCTTCTGCCAACAGAAATAAAACAAGTGTTGCTTGTTTTACCCAAAATTAAAACATGAGCATAAGGGTATAATGTTCAGAAAGTAAAACAAGGTCAGGCTGAATGTTCACGAAGATCATCTATAACCATCAAGGCAGTGTTCTGAAAAAAAATTATTTAAAAGAAGTTCCTTAGTGTCAAATAGAAATCACTTTTCTGCTGCAAAAATACATGCAGTATTTAATTTCAAAGTTAGAAAGTTACCTAGAGATCTGCCAAAGAACACAGAAATGCTATTAAAATAAAACCCAGCACAACACTCACTACTCACAATCTAATGGATTTAATGGATATTCTTCCAGTTAGATGACACCTAACAGCTCTTGTCTTATCGCTGTCATGCCTGGGTGGAGGCCTGATCCTGCCACTAATACTCGTGTTCATCTTGGGGATCCCCGAGGAGCCACACTAATCCAGGGACAATGTCAGTGCTCAATGTAAAAGCAGCAGAACTAGTCCCTCCATTTCTGTCCAGAATTAATTTCACTGCTGAACACTCCAAGCTTGGATATTACACTTTCCTCCAGCACTGCATGTGGGTCTGCAAAACTACATTAAAAATATAGGGATAAAATACAGGGATTTATTCCCAATAAATTCCTTGTTCATCTGAAACTTTGTTATAGAGATCTGTACAAAAAACAGCTACTGTGCACTTCACAAAGCAAAACACAAAAAGCAAGCCAAATGCTGCACAAGGATTTTGAAAGTGCACGTGAACCACAATCATAGCAAGAATTACTGGACAGCGCAACATGCTAGGATGGAACTGGACTTCTCTTTTTAGGCAGAGAATTATTAAACCATGGCTCTTCAGCCCAGACTTTAAATCTTGAGCCCCACCCCAGATCCACCACCTGAAACGCAGCTCTAATTTGCCTCTGACACAAATTTGTGACTTGCTGAGACACCCTCCAGAGAAGCTGAGCTCTTTGGGCAGGTATCTTCACAGCCTGCATCACACAGCTCTGGAGACGGCGTTTCCTGCTCGGCTGCTCTCCAGAAACCACAGCCGTACATCTTGCTGTGAAGCTTTGAAATACAACCAGACACTGTGCATGACAAGACTTTGTAAGTCCATCTTACAAAAGGTCCTATTAACCACACTATTTTCAGCCTCTTGGGCATCCCAGGCTATACTCCCCTCACCTACACACGCCAGACACAGACAGAACCAGGTTTAAATCTGACGCCTACTGGAGAAATGCTTTTGCCGACTTCAGAGGACTTTGAATCCCTCACATTAACTTTAACAACCAGTTCAAGCTTTGCTATTACATGTCAGGTACCACTGAGCATGCTCTCCACAGGGCTCTTTTATCCTTCAGTATCCACTGTAATAAATGGCATTGAAGTCAGATACCAGCATCTGATTAAACGAACAAGATTCTACTTTTATCAATACAATTGTGACAGATTTCCAACAGCTAATCCATAGAAGGACTGAGATGTCAATCACCTCCAAGTTAATGTGGATCTAAGGCTAAATACAGAATTACGAACGTGCCCTCTCCCACGAACAGCATCGTACACAGAGATTTTAAATGTTGTAAGAAAGCAGATTTCAAAAACTTCTTTGGAAACCATCTTTTTCTATACCCTGAAGTCATACGGAGTTAGATGCATCTCAGCAAAAAGGTTGTGACTGCAGTCAATTGCAAACGGGATTTTCTGCCTAGCACAGAGACATTTAAGAATAAACTAAATCGTACCTCTTACTTTAGAATATGCCAATGAAAATATGAAGCCATCATATAGCCAAAAATATTTCACAGAAACATCTATGCTAAAAATCTAGCTGTATATTCAGTCATTGCTTTTACATGTTAACTACAGAGATTATAAAACAGAGCTCACTCTCAGAGAATATAAAAAATAAAACATTTTCATTGTTCCTGATAACTCTGTTAATACTGTTTTACTTGCATTCCATTGCCAGATACTTTAAATAGACTCCACATCAGAAAGATCTACTGTACAGAGACGATATGCAGAAAAGCAAAAACATTCCTTTCCATGCTCTTAACAGAATTATAACAACAAATAAATCATGAAATATGATAAATCCCACCTTTAAGGAAGACTCTTACAAAGATGCTATTTCTTTCCTGCGAACAAAACCTTCTTGGAGAGAAATTTTATCCGCATGTAAGAAGTGTCAGAAACCTCTGGGAAGAAATGTAGCAGCATTGGTATTCTGCTCAGAAAATGTCATCACAGATCTGTTTACCTTAACTGTGGACCATGATTCAGCCGGTGACAACCGTCTTGCATACTGATCAATTTATTTGCAGCAAAATTACTAACATTTTCTACTTTAACCATTTAGGTTCTGGAAACAGCTACTAAGATAGGGAGGACTTTTAAGAATAATATATAAATCCTACTTAATTAAAAACTCTACCCTCCACCACGATGCCCTGTACTTTGAGGTGGGGGGGTCCCCCCATAATTTTGAAGAAAAGTTAGGGCATACGGTGAGTAGTTACTAGAGAAACACTCCCCCTTTTAAAATTAAAATCAGCTTTATCATCCGTCTGCATCACAGGTGAATGTTAAGTATACATGAAGGGGGGGGCAGGGGGATTATGCGATTAAGCTGATCATTTTGGGGGACTGGCTGTTCAGCAGAGGCAGCAACCACCCATTTAAGAGAGTGGCCTAACTGGTAGTCTAGAGGCCAAATCCAGTTATCTTGCTCACTGCCTTTTCTGCTGTGACTCTGGAGGAGGTGTCAAAGTTGGTGCAATGTAACAAATCTAAGAGATATCTACCATATGTCCCATCAGTAGGCTGGGAGAGCAGGTTTTGAGGCCAAAGAGGTGAAATCCTCTACAGTGCCTCCACACTTCACTGTTGCGTCCACACAATCCATTTGTGGAGTCCTGGAACCTTGGTGCAAACCAGACTTTTTTGCATGCCCTGTAGTTCAACACCACCATAGGGATATGCAAAAGAAGGTGGGAAGCAGACACAGAACTAGAAGTAGACCTTGACAAAGAGAGTTTTGGTCTACTTTAGGGGAATTCTTGCTTTAAGTGCTCAGCTTGAGGGACAATGTGAGACAGATCCCTGCAGGATGAGCAGCTGACGCTGAAAATCAGGGTCCTCTGAAGCATCCAAAACTAGGCATGCAGAAAGCATCGAACCCAAAAACCCAGTTGTGGAAATAGCAATCTTATGATTTGTAACACCAAAAATTATTTCATACAGTACTCCTAAGTGATTTTGAATGCTACTTTGATAATACTTCTTATTTTTATTTCTAATTTTCACGCTAATCACCTTGTTCATTCCAGTCATGTCTGGTAATTCCATTCATCCAGATCTACCCCATGGTCAAGGCACAACAATTTCCACAGACATCAGGGCATAAGAAAAGGATGCAGACCGCATTCATGCTCACTGCCTATGCCTTCTCTGCCTGAATGACCAACAATCCATATACAACTGAATAAACTCAGAATGGCCTTTAGCATGATCCAGAAGAAGACCTGGAGTCACACCTCTGCACCTACTGCACTGAAAATTCAACTTGATGCACAGACAGAAGACACACATTACTACCTAAGGTTAGGTTGGGAAGAAGGGAAAGGGTAGTTGGTTCTTCATTCCTCCTATCTTCCTGACAAATGGAATGGCACCAATTCACCTTCTCACATATGCCCATGCATTTTTCCCTGGCTATTTTTCCACTTCTCATTCATAATTCCTTATCTCTTCTCGACCTATTCAGCCTCTGGCTTAGATGAACTATTTCTTGTACTCCCTCTAATAAGCCAATACATCTGACTGATGACAAGTCCTGCCAAACTATGACCGTTCCCCTCAAGAAGAGGAGGCTACTGGAATTCAAAATAAGGAGGAAAGATTAAAAAAAGAGGCCTTAATGGCTCTTGTTCTGAACATGTGTCTCTAGCCTTGAAAAACAATAAATGCCCTCAGAATTAAAACAAGGCTTATATCTGCACTGTAGAATGAACTTGAAGACTGTTACCAGAACATAAGCACCTGGCCTGCCTCTAAAATTTGATAAATCTTTCTCACTGCAGAAGTGGGGGCTTTAACTCAAGCAGAACAGCACCTAGATCTCCACCAAGATGACGATGGACAGATGCATTAGAAGAAAAGCACTTCTTACATCTGAAGTCTGGAAGTGCACCAAAAAGTGGGCTAGAAGGAAATCCAAGGACCTGGACTAGTCTTGCACTGAAAACACAACCTGAGCCTCCAACACTTGGCAAGTCTCTCAGGTATAAATAGTCACAAGTGGGAAAGTGCACATGCAAATCAGGCAGGGAAGTAGGGCAGCTACTGTAAAAGGCCAGTTTGCAGAGAGGATGAAAATCTGGCTTTGAAAGGCTGTTTCAGGATTGATGGAACCTTTATTAAAGGAAGAGAGGCAGGTCCTTAGCTTACATGAAGGGTCACAGTGAAACAGCAGTCAACAGCAGTAGGATCATTTATACTGTCTGAATGTGACCCTACCTGGTCATAGGCCATTATATACTTGATCACACACTGATACAACATAATTCTTCACTTAACTGTTTTCTGCCTTAATTTGCCCTGGTTTTATTGATATTATTTCAGCTGGTATTAGTGACATGTGGCAGAAGTACTAAATAAATTATAAAAAAAATTAGGCTCCCCAAACTATGCATCATTTCCATTTGAAATGAATGGTGATACTCCCTCCTCCTCTGACATTTTGTATTTGCCAAAAATAACTGCATAATTGTAAGTTGTGTGCGAGAAACAGAAGGTAACATTCAAAGTTATTTTCCATAATTTTTACTTAGCGTCAGAACTAGCAAATACCGTATATGGCTGTTCTGTTATGCAGAAGTGGCCAAAGCTAACCCATTAATGAACTCACAAAAACTGTAGAAGCACACGCCCAGCCTGGGCAAACAAACACGATGAAAAAATAATAAAGTGTAATGACTTTCCTTCAAGTTTCTCAGAGACAGATCATGCTCAGTCCATTAACTCTTCATTTAACAAGTCTGTTTCATTTAGCTTGTTTTGGTTGGCATTCAATTAGAAATTCATGTACAGGACATTTTTTTTCCCTTTTTAAAACAGAACACTTGCTGTATTTCATCCAGTAAAACACCAGGAGGTAAAGTGGAAGCTGCAAGACAAGCTAAAGCTACCCTAAAGCCAGGCACAATAATACTGAATTAGGCAAAACACCTGCACATGGCCCTGCCCCACAAGATTATCACTAATTATTTGTTAAAAGAGCTTGGTGAGATTTGTTGCTCAGTAGAAGAGGAAAGAGCCAACTGGGTAACTCTCAGTTTGTTCCAGTGCAAGTTAAAAAAACAACTCACAACACCGTACCATCAGCTTTACTGTGATTCCAGTTACGGCCAAGTTCTGTCACATCTGCCTCTGCATTGCTAAGACTTGCTGAGATTGTACTTCTGTCTACACAGAAGGAAAAACCCTCTCATCCAACCCTTCCTCATTTCCTGCCTTGCTCATCGTCATGTCCCTTGCTGGACATCCTCATGACTACATGTATAAAACCGAACAGCTAAACCTAGATTCCTTCCCCTCTTGCATTGCTTGTCCCCTCTTCGTAGCCACCCCAAGCCAGTCTACTCCTCAAGGGCAATGTGAAACTGTTTCAGCTACTGTCAAACTGTCCCACAACTTGTCCCTTTTCACTTTTTTTATATTCCCACACCCTTACTACTTTTGCCAAGCCTTCCTGACCAGTCACGACTATCTCTGGATGCCCCAAACTCCCTGCAATGGGAAACTGTGGATGCTGTATCGGTTTTAGTAAAGCCTGCCCAAAAATTGTGGAAAAGAAATCCACCGGGTGCTACAAAATACAAATGTTATGCCTGGCTCAAGAAGCCTCTGAGTCACACATGGCTGGAGGGTGGGAAGGTACCCAGGGGAAGCACCACACATGCTTGCTCTGATTTTATACTCCTTCAAGCACCTGCTTTTGGCCAGTGCTGGAAAAGGCATGCTGGGCTTGAAATATCTTTCTTTTGGGACAGGACAGACAGTTTTTACATCATGAGCAGGGGACGCAACACTTCTCAAGTGTGCTTCTTTTACAAAGGTAAGAAATTAGCCAACTACCACTATTAATTTATTTCATTAACAATCAAATCAAGCATTTTACATAGTATGCCCTTGCTGTAGATCACCAATTACTAGATTTATCTCATCATTGCTATTTGTCCTTCCCCAAACTCACCTTCTTTCATTTCCCTGTTCGACAAGATAATTGTCAAAAGATGTTTACAAGCTAATGTCCTTGTATAAATTACTATGCTATTGTTTGATGATAAATAAATAATAACAATGAGTGCAGATAAACTATTGAGCAGTTACCATGTCATCATTTCAGACTTCATTTTTATTCATTCATCTTCAAATTATTTACGTTAAAATAATATTTCTATTATCTTCTATCAAGAAGCATTGTATAAGTTCCCAGGTGCAAGTGTTTATAAAATTTATCCTAAATTTAAAAATTTGAAATTCCAAGGAGCCAGACCGAGACAGAAGTGGTATCTTGCACCTGACCTGCCTACTACAACAGAGCATGGGTCTATCTTCAGAAGAAATCGTCTCTGGTAGTCGTCTAATTGAGCCAGGTCATGGAGAGGCTGGTAAGGAAGACAATGAAAGATCTGCCCAAAGTATTTCTGAGGAAGTGGTGACTGTCAAACTACATCAGACTAAACCAACCACTACTGCTGTGGTGGTGGCCCACAAGCTGCCCTGCAAGCCACTGACCAAGCTGGGGTCCAAGACCTGAGGCCTCTGTGATGCACTCAGACGTATGCTGACATCCACTCCCCACCAACTGCGGAAAGCTCAGGAACAACATAGTCCAGCTATAAAGATGTAAAATTTAGACCACTCTGATTTAAATTATTCATTGAAAATTACTTACTCATGTCCTTCAAATGCCTTTATTATTTATTACAAAGATTTTTTTTTGAAGTGTGCCTCAGAAGGGTATGTTAATTCTAAATTTCATTCAGAACACCACCTTGCATTACCAAATACTTAATTATCAGTATATTTACAGTGTCCTTGGGCACTGTTGGGTAATCAGAATGCTATTGTTTCCATTAAACAGTATTTTATTGATAGCACTAATGACTTCAGTTCTGCTTGATCAACAAGCATATGATGCTTATTTGATGTTATGATAATTAATTGGCCTTTCAGGTGTTTCCACATCCCAATTTATTACCAAGAATATTTATGTGAAACACCCTAAAAAGAGTATCACTGAGCATCACAAAACATGTTCTAAAAATAGGGTGTGGTTTAGCACTTCCCCCTTTCCTCACAATTTCTAATGCAACGTTCTCTGTCTAAAAATTGTGGGGGAAAAAGAACACATTTAACTCCATTTCAAAAACCCAGCCTGACCCTTGCATATTAAATATTCAGTTCATTTTATCCCGTATCGAACTTCCAGTAAGTCAAGGGAGATTTTCTGATTAACATTTCTTTTATTTTTTTTGTCTCTAAAGATGGGAGAAAACAGATAACCTCACTTTCCCATAGCAGCAACAAGGATCAAAAACTTCATATGACTCAAACGAGATGTACAAGTGAATAGACTGCTTGTGTATTACTCCAAACCATTATTTTTCCAAACTCTAGGCCCAGTTTATGAAGCACTATAATGCAGCCTTCAGACTATGGAAAATGGCTGTGGATAAGAAAATTCCAGATTCAAATTGAACTGGACCTTGAAAAGCCACCTGAAAGGAGTATACCAGTCTTCCCACAACATTCAACTGGCACCTGTCAGAGATCTGGATGTGTTCAGTTTAACCTCCTGCAGAGGACAACCTTCAGAACATCTGAAGTCTTAACTGCTCTGACATACCAACCCATATTAGCAGCTACCCTCGTCTTTGAAGATGAGTTTCCCAAAACCTGAATTTTTCTGCAAGCAAAAAAAAGTTACAAATAAAGGTCTTAGTGATTTTTCTACCTTTCACTGCCCCAGGATGATTAATTATGCTTTTTAGAACATTCTGCCTTTTAGGTAATTTCACATATTATATCTTTCATGTCTGCAAATAACAACAACAACGAAAAGCCCACAGGCTTTTGGAAGTTCAAAGGTAGCTGCATTTGCATATTTTGCATTACTTTCTAGAATTTTTCATTTCCGCAAAAGCTCCAAATAGAACACCCCAACATTATGGCATAAGGGAAACCTTCATAGGCATATGGTAAATACAAAATACTGCTATGCTTTGCTGCAGAAGACTCCTTAGTGTTACTTTAGCTTTACTAGACACCGAAGAATTTGTCATGAATTTTGAAACACTTTTTTCTGCTTAACTTCTTCACAGAGCTATTTCCTGAACAGCTTTTATAATACTGAATCTCATACTTTGCTTTTTAAAATTACCAATTTTAAAATAAGAGAGAAAATGATGTTTGCTGGTAAGCTCTGCTAGGCTTTCAAGAAGTGATCAGCTGTAATGGCCACGCTCTTACTGCTTTTTCAGAACTACAAAATACAAGAATTCACCGGATGTTCTACCAGAGAACTACTAAACAAATGAAAACATGTAAGAACAAAACATTATTTTTCCATGTCCCCATATTCATATTAAACATGATTCAACACCCATTACAAGCCACTTGTTCCCAAAAGTATACAGGCAGTTCTGTGGATACATCAAATACAGAAGTGAAGAACAATACTGAAAAAAACCTCACTATAAACAAACTGGACGTTTGTCAAAAAACAAGCTGAGTATTTGTCTGTAAATATTGACCAAACTAAGTTTTTTGTTTTGATATTTGTTGACTGAAGAGCAGCACAGACAAGTACAAGGGACATATAAAATTAGTCTGAATGACAAACTTGGCGGTCAGGTTCCAGCTACTACAGGGACTTTATGCAACAAAGCAAACAACTAGTGGCAGCCAAATGCACTTACCAGGAAATCACTACAAATACCTTATCATTACATTTCAACGTTAAAAAGAATCGTGATTTGATTTCTGAAAATGTATTTACTTCCAGTGACAGCTCATTGACTTGATTTAAAGAGCAATTTGAGTTAACTTACTAACCAAATACCCCTATATAATGCATTTTCCTACTTTTTAAATTCAACTCTCAAACACACAACAACCACTTTAAAATTAACTCATAACTTTCACTCTGTGTAACTGTATTCTTCATATAGTTTGATCATTTCTTTTGTGTACGAAGCAATGAATATTTTGCTCTCAATCTTAATTCAAACTGTAACTGGCTGAGAACAAACTAATGTGTTTTCAAAGGCAAATTAAGTGACAAAAGCAACCATAAGTCAAGACAGCAGGAAATAAGTTGTAAAGCCTATATTAAGACTTTAAAGCTAGGTGGATCGTTGGTAGTTCAGCACCGAAATAGCTATCCATCTATGCTCATGTGTATATTTTGCCAAGACTCTTAAAAAGCACATTATCCCAACATCATACCTACTGTATAAAGAAAATACAAATCAAGGGTTATTCATGTGCCTGGAATAAATAATATCTGCTCTTTCCAAGGAGAAAGAAGCTGCATATTCTGCTTTTTTATCTCCTCCTCTTCCCAAAGGAAGAAAAAAATCTTTGCTAATCAAACATAAATGTGGTTGCAATAAAAGTCTGTTGTTAAAACATTATCAATTAGTACGTCACGATGAAAAAAAAAATATCTCTGCTTGCTCCAGGATAGGCACTCCACACTCTCCTACAAATAGGTCATTTTATAACAGATGCGTGTGAAAAAAGCATCCCAGAATATATAGCCTTATAAACAGGACATGCAAACTGGAGGTAAGAGAAATGGCAACAAAAATCAGATGACTTAACCATGGCATGGGGCTATTACTTGTCAGAGGTTAAGTAGGAAGTCTGTAGTAAATTTGAACCCTGTCCAGCACCTGTACCACAAGACTGTCTTCTTTCCCAGGTCAGTTCTCAGACACGAGATAGCCAGCCAGCGACAAAAGTGAAAAATGCAGGCAGCTTGTAACAGCCAAGAATTTTCCTGCACAGTGAGAATTTATTGGTCTCTGAAATTCTTACTCATAATTACCACAGTCATTTTAAATTTAGCAATGATGAAAGAACATTTTGTCCTTAAGACCATCTTGAAAAACAAAACCAACAAAGGGGTTTAGGTGGAGACACAATGAGCTCCAGAGCTGAACTTGGATACAACATTATTAACCTCCACACGTAACACTAAGAGATGGAGCCATGACTCTGTGTACCCTGAAACATTTACCACATGTACGCCCTTCCTAGAGCAAAGTGAGGACTGGCATGCTGCCTACATCTTATTCAGTTCTGCCAAGGGCAGAAAGGCTTTTGCACATCGTCAGTAGATGAGGCAGAACCAATTCCTTAATGTCATATCAACCTTTTCATCAAAGTAGTCAGATACTACTTTAGAGAAGGAATTAAAAGGCATGTGCCAGCTATGAGACTAATGAATAGTTTTCCTCAAGCAAAACATAATTCAGCATGAACTTCATGTTAATGTTCTTTCCACCCACTCACACATCTCCAAGTGATTCTACTCAACCAAAATGCCAACAAGTAAAACCACCCATCTTTTACTTCAGCTATTGTACCCCAGCACTAAGATTTTGTTTTACAGTGCCACCCCACAGCTGCCTAACCTCAAACAATCCTTACATATTTACATGGCCTCTTTTTTAAAAACATGCATGGAACTGGAGGGAGAAACACAAGTAACGAAAGGGAAGACTTTGGAGAGCAAAACATGTTCACACCCGCAGCTTTCACTAAAATGTTAAAAACCATCATAAGCCTCAGTTGCATTACAGTCCAGAACCAAAGGGCTTAAGAAGCAGAAGGACGACACCACTAAAAAAAAAAAAAAAAAAAGATTAAGTCTTGAGTCACAAAACAATTTGGAAACTTATGTTGTCAGCTTGTTTGAAGAGTGAAAGAGTATCAAGATATATTTAACCAGAAGACTACTACATCTCAGATTGGATGTAGATACAGCTGGATTTCCTGAACAGCAAGTCCAGAAACACTCAGTTTAATTTAGAAGAACCAACAGCTGTGATCATTCAAGAGCGAAGCCTCAAGCTTGAATAAACTACAAGGAGCCCCAAAGACCCATATAAACCTAAGTACTTCACAATGCCCATCAACAACAAAGAAGGAAGAAAATTCTCTATTGCCATCTTATTCTGTAAGTATCCATAATGCAAATTTTATACTTTATTCTAAAATGTCTGCGATGGGCTATTTTTGGCTAGGGATTCCATGTAGCACAAGTCTGATCTAGCACGTTTTGTTCTTAGTGAGAATTCAGTCCAGCCTCACCTATACAACAAAAAGAAACAGGAACAACCTTAACCCATAGATGCAGAGAGCTGCTGGCAGAGAATCTACAGAGACATTACGCATTTTTTAAAGACTTGTGTAGGAACAGCGAAATTTGGATTCTGCAGGCCTCAACACGTGGCATTTGCGGAAGACCGTTACGTCCATTTAAGACATCCTTAGCTCCCGCAGTCCACTGTTCTCTTTGCTGGAGATCCCTACCACGATGAGAGAGCCAGGAGAACAGACCATGTCCTCAACACCTCCAGGGCTAATGGTTATCCCTCAGAGACGCAGCTCAAACCCCCTCCCGTTAGCCCTCAGCCGACACCAGGGCTGTGGTGCAGCCGGGTGGAGCAGCCCCTGGTGCCCTTTCAGCACCATGGATGGTAACCTCCAGGGGCCCGGCGGGCAGGAGGTCCTGGCCACTGCGGGAGGCATCCGTCCCGCTGCGGGGCGGGGCGGTGCCGTGCCGTGCCGTGCCGGCAGCCACCTCTTCCAGCTAAACTATGCTTCACAGTCAGTGAAGGGCTGAATACCCCCGAAGTTATTTTTCACGGAAACTTTGCTCTGATAAGATGTCTACAAGAAAGGAGCTGACAAATAATTATTTACGACTTTAGTCCACCTTTTAAACGTGCCCAGGCATTCAGAAAGAATGCTTATTTCCCAGTCCTCGTAAGAAAGTTTGAAAATGCTCCTGTATTTTTCTTAGTGATGCTTCATTTACTTTAATTTCAACAATGAAAAAGCATACCACAAACCTTCACTGGTAAGCAAAAATACAATGCAGCTAAGATGAAATTGCTGTTCCCACAAACCCGATCGCACAGCAAATTAAACGTTTTTTCTTTTTTTTTTTTTTTTTTTTTTTTTTTTTTACATAAACCAGAAAAATTGTCTGGGTTACATTAAAACACCAACAAAATGAATTAGCAGAGGAACATTTATCCCAGAAACACTGAAACCTTTACATAGCTCCAATAAGATGCCATTGTATTCCTAAAGCTGCTGAAAATCTCATAAAAATAAAGGGAAATGTTCATTATACAGCCTTGTTTTTTACTGGTCAAGCCACTATTCACTACAGAAATGCAGAGCATTTTCAGGGTGACAGCTACATGCAGAAAGCCAGGCGATCTCTTAAAGATGCTTTTAAAAAAACCCCAACAAACTAAATCTGAGGAAACCATTGGTGTCCCCATATATTATGGCATGAACATGACTCACAGGAGTAGTCATCAGACTGACTTCTATTTTCCCAAACTCTCTCAGAGAGCCAGGCTCCACAGACTGCTGTTAAATGAGCTGCCTCTCAGTGGTTGGGAACACAAGGATTTAGCATTTCAAACCAAGCTTTTCCAGCTAACGGTACTTTAAGTCTTTGAAGTTGGACTCAAAATTGAGCTAGCAACTTTGCCTGTTGGACACGAAACAATGGAAACCCAGCTTGTCCATGGCCACATTGGCTCTGCAGTACCAACAGCAATAAAATTTTTTGTCAACAAACAGATCAAGCATGACTCAGAGGGCAGTGACACACAGTAGCTAGTGCCATTTTATAGCTAATTTTATGACTATAATCCACTTCCCACAGCTACTGTTAAAATCAGCACCAAATTTCAGGGGCTGACTTCTGCCACGTGTTGAGGGCAGTTGGGTAGATTAACTGCTTTCCACTTGACAGAAGCTTAGCAAATTATAATACGAGCCTCATACTGACATGCTGGTCAGCCACATAACTTTACCAGCCTGCCCCTCTTAAGGACATTACTGAGTAACTTGAGAGGCATACCAGCTGCAGTCTGTTTTTACTTATTGCAGTAGTATCTGGAGATTGAGGATGCACTCTGCAAGCACCATCCAAATAACAGAAGACAATCTGCATTCTCAAAAGAACTAAACTGTAATTTAACTAACGTCTGAGACTACTGACGTGATCCACTATGGTGGGTTGACCCTGGCTGGATGCCAGGTGCCCATCAAATCTGCTCTATCACTCCCCTCCTCAGCTGGACAGGGGAGAGAAAATATAACAAAAGGCTTGTGCGTCGACATAAGGACAGGGAGAGATCACCCACCAATTATCATCATGGGCAAAACTCGACTTGGGGAAAAATTAATATATTACCAATCAAATCAGAGTAGGATAATGAGAAATAAAACCAAATCTTAAAAACACCTTCCCCTCATCCCTCCCTTCTTCCCGGGCTTAACTTTACTCCAATTTTCTCTACCTTCTCCCCACCAGGGGCACAGAGGGATGGGGAATGGGGGTTGTGGTCAGTTCATCACATGCTGTCTCTGCTGCTCCTTCCTCCTCATGCAGAGGACTTCTCACACTCTTCCCCTGCTCCAGCCTGGGGTCCCTCCCACAGGAGACAGTCCTCCACAAACTTCTCCAGTCTGAGTCCTTCCCACGGGCTGCAGTTCTTCACAAACTGCCCCAGCATGGGTCCCTTCCACAGGCTGCAGTCCTTCAGGAGCACACTGCTCCAGCATGGGTCCCCCGTGGGGCCACAGGTCCTGCCAGGAGCCTGCTCCAGTGCGGGCTTCCCACATGGTCATAGTCTCCCCCGGGCAGCCACCTGCTCCAGCGTGGGGTCCTCCACGGGCTGCAGGTGGATATCTGCTCCACCGTGGACCTCCATGGGCTGGGGGGGGACAACCTGCCGTCTCACCACGGGCTGCAGGGGCATCCCCTCCTCCTGCGCCTGGAGCACCTCCTCCCCCTCCTTCTTCACTGACCTGGGGGTCTGCAGGGCTGTTTCTCTCACATATTCTCACTCCTCTCTCTCCGGCTGCAACTGCACATGTTTTTTTCCCCCTTCTTAAACACGTTATCCCAGAGGCACTACCACTACCGCTGATGGGCTCAGCCTTGGCCAGGGGCAGGTCCATCTTGGAACCGGCTGGCATTGGCTCTGTCAGATACAGCGGAAGCTTCTAGCAGCTTCTCACAGAAGCCACCCCTGTAGCCCCCTGCTACCAAAACCTTGCCACATAAACCCAATACATGGATTCATAAGAAGTTACTTTAATTCTCCTTGAATTCTAAATAATCAGTTTTATTTTGAGTTTTAAAAGCACTTCCAATTCAGTTTGATTTTCCAAGCTGATATTAGAGGTAATACAGTTTTAAAAATATGTGCATTGCAAGGGCATTTAACAGCACCCAGATGTCCACCTACCTTTACTAACAGAGAGAGCCAGCAGTAACAAGTCCCTAAAACTATCTACTTGCATGAAATTGTGTTCTGGATTATTACTGGGAAAGTACTGGAGACCATTTTTCAAAATCAGGCCTGTATATTCCACAGAAACAGGTTTTGCTTTTACCTCTGAGGAATAGAAATATGCAGTGTTTTTGTTCTTTGCAGCTCAGTGATTTACTGGCATGCCTCTTCCCATAAAATATTTGCATATATCTGAGAGTCAAACTGTTCTGATACATTCTGTGTTTGCCAGGAAGTGAACGCTTCAGTTCAGTGTAACTGAACATTTAAACAAGGACAGGCACCAGGACAACTGGCAGTGTAATTAACATACCAATGAAGAGCCAGTTGTTAATTACTATCCATTTCAGGCATTTTGTATTAGCAACTTACCTGAAAAGCCTTCCCATCTGCATGCTGGCAATGCCAGTAATTAAACAATTCAACACCCCTTTTGCTTGATTAGAGAAAGAAATTTAATTATTTTATATTATTCTGTTTGTCACATGCAGTTGACATTTAGATGAGAAAAACTTCAGCAGCCCAAATCTAAACATTTGAAATTAATGTTACAAGCTGTCCTTGAACAAAGCAGCAACATACATACACCTAGGGCAGATGTAAGCTAATAAGAGGCTCCTAATTTGAGCCAACTTATTATACTTTACAGTACCTGCTGGGTTACATGGAAGGCAGCAGCATTGCTACTTATAAAAAAGTACCACTTTTCTCTAAGGGGGACTTCAGATGCTATCTACAGAATGGAATCTGAATTTATAAGCTCTTGAAAGACTTGGGAGTAGCACCAGTACAATGCCAGGATTCATTTACAGTTAAACCAACAGCAACTGAGAAGTCAATACATAGCCCAGTATAGCACCACAGTTAAAATATGGTAGTTACAGGACTTGTGAGAAAGGTAGAGGCACTTCAGTGGAAAGAGGATTGAAACTGTAGGACAGAAATAGTGAAGATAGGCAAAATGGAAATAAAAGGTGACAAAAAAGAGAGGAAGCAGAAAGTTTAGAACCATTCATCAATATGTAGAGTATCCAAAACAAAGGATTTCTCTTTCTCCCTGTGCAGATGGCTTTGCCCAAGGAAGACTAGCGTGCTTTGGGTACAAAAAGAGGAAATTACATCTATCTTGAAAACAGCTTCTAATTCATTACCCATTGCATGCCTATGGCCATTAATCCATGTAAACAATAAAACCAAGATCCATTTGAAATTTTGACTATCCAAATTAAAGTTTGAATCAGCTCTTGTTAAAAAATTGGCATTCTATGTTTGGTACTGAAGTTTCAAACCATGTACTTTATACACTTTAAAGGCCAGATTTTGCTGAAATTCTCTAACATTTTTTGACAAAGTAGTTCCTTCTGGAGTAGCCAAAAAGTGGGTATTTGGTCCATGTGGGTTTATTCAATCAATTAATTTTCTTTTTTTTTAATTTTAAACAATGGAAGACAATAAAAGGCTAATTTTTTAAAGTTTTTTCTTTGCTAACAATGCACGTCTATCTTACTTGGATTATAATCAGAAGCTAACTAAAATGTACAAATGCAGCCTTACTAAATTCTTCCTTTCCTCATTTGACAGAATGATTGGTACCTATGGGGTGACAGGAAATGCTTTACATCTGAACAAAGGAAAGACTCTTAGCAAGAAGTAAACTGTACCAGTTGTTTATTCAGCAAGCGCCCACCCAAGATTTCTGAAATTTCAGATTTTTTGCCTTTATCATACAGCAAATCTAATTTTTTGCACAAATTATCTTACAGAATGGGTGGAAGAGCACCTCCATCTTTGCAGATTTCTCTCCCACATAACCTTTCCTAAGCACTCTTACAGTCAAGAAAAGCTTGGGTTGGTATTTGCACACTTCTGCACCCAAGGCAGCATCTCTGCACTCCACAGTGTTGGCTAGACAGAACAGCTCATCCAGAGCTGATTCATCTCTTTCTAAATACTGCTGGCCACCCAAAGACACTTTGCTATAGATAGACTGGAAAATCTGCCAGAAATCTACAACAAGACCTGAGATCTAAATTCCCATGTCTTAAACTCAAGACCCCTCTTTCCCTTTTCTATTGCAAATTTTAATAATATTGTACGTTCTGCAGGTAGCACTGAATTAACGTATTTTCCATTCTTATGTGTCAGTTATGAAGCAGTAAGCCCCCCAAAATTACCCTAAATGACACACATGTCTGATCTTCACAAGCCATTTAAGCATAATTTCCAAATACATCTTCATAGTGACAGCCCCATTTCTGTCCTCTTAATAACAATAATCACTACTTCAACAGTGTTATTTTGCCTTGACTGTTTTGAAAAGGCTATTTTTTTTTTTCCTTTGCTACCTAATCTCTGTAGCAATTTTTCTTACTGAAAAGAAAAATCAGCAATACCATCTGGTATTACAGAAATCAGCAATATCTGTTTTGTTTTGCATTTTTATTAAAGGCATGGGGAAACATCATTCAATTTGAAAAAATATTTGAAACTAACCAAAGGCTACATATGCAAATTTTAAATAAATATTCTGTGATAGAAGAGATATCCTGAAATGAAATCTTTTGTATGCCATATATATTAGAAATATCAAAAAATGACATTTCTTCAATGCAAGTTACTGTTCAGTACACAGTCCTGAAGGACAAAACATTATCAGAGAACAATTCACTATCACCTCATACCACAGTTTGACTGAAATAAGGACCAATTCTGCAGTAAAGAGGAGACCAAAATACGAGGAAAAAAAAGATCTGCAATTTAAACCTTCCACTAGCTAACAAGCGTTCCATTTTTGAGACCTTTGTTTTAACATTATCTTAGAAAGAAGACTACTTTTTTGCATCCCAGAAACATCAGAGCACATTATAATCTCTATCACTAGAACACTCCATTTACTCCTCAGGATGCTGTTAAATTGATTTTGGAGTTTACTGGATAGTCTATATTGTAATGAAGGGCAAAGCTGTTACTACCGTAGCAATAAAACACAACAACTTTTGGGCTCTGAGTTGAATAGAAAATTTTGAAATCTAAAACACTGAAGTAGATTTTTTTTTTAATCATCAATTTCAAAGCTGTATGAAAGCTAAAGAAAAGAACGCCCAGATTGTCAACTTCAGAAAGCCAATTCCTTTTGGGAATATGGAATGGGCAACATCAACAAAATTCATCCACAGCACTTAATACTTTAGTAACTTGAGTGCAAACATAAGACTGGCTAACAGACGATTTGGTTCTCAGAATGTCCAGCTGAAACGGGAGAATGATTTATCTCCACTTAACTCCCAAGTCAAACAAACAAATACAAACAAAACCAGCTCCCAGAACGCAATGCACTTGCCTAAAACAAGGGCCCAGATGCAGGGCTGAGTTACAGGTTTTCACTGATATGACATAAAATTTGCTGTTAACTCATTACAAACTGAAAGTAGAGAGAGCTTATCTAATCATCTTTCTTCAAGGTTCAACCCCAATTTTTTTTATATCTTGGATTAGCCATAGGCTAAAAGTACCCCCATCAACTACTGTGGTTGTAATAGTAATGTCTTAAGCCACAGCAACTGCTTTCCCTCATGGCCCACCACCTCCCTCTGTCTCAACAGATCTCTAGTAGATGCCCTTCTGGGGACACATTGCTCTCCATACCTTTAGACTTTGGGCTCTCTGCTTAAAAAGGAATCATTAAAGGAGCTTTAGTGACTATGTGAACAATCCAGTTACTATTTTTTTGTTTTTCAATTAAATATAAGAATACAATCCTAAGGATTCAGAAAGTCTTAAAACATAGCCAAAAAATGCATCCTACAGGATTCGCCCTCTAGTGTAACTCTAGATAAACTCTGAAATCTCATGATTTCTTCTGACTTGACTTACAAGTTTGTGGCATTTGGCAATACATCTGTGGGTACCACCCAGGGTGGCCCTTCCATCTAGGGATACCTCACCAGGGAGAACTGAAAGGATATAACCAGTTCATTTCACACCACCTGATCACGGCAAAAAGTTGCTGCTCTGGGACCACCCATCAGACCGAACTCATCACCCAAGACCAAGTAATGTCTCGGGAAAAGAAAATGTTGAATTCATTAAGAGTTTTACATTTTCATCCCAACTTGGCTAATACAAGAATCACCACATCACGTACTACACTCAAGTTAAGCAAAATTTGACCCCAAAGTAGCAACAGTTATGGACAAGTTTGCATTCCAAAAATATATACATTTAAAACAGACATGGCACTAAGTTACTTTGCTGCAAGCAGTAATTTATGAAATGCTTGTTACACCTCCACAATCTTTTTGTTCTTAAATTCCATTTAATATGCCAATCTTATTTCAGGAGGAAATAAATTAACTCTGATGCTTTGTGCCAATGCAGATGAGCTTCCCACAC
>JANHGO010007227.1:0-20284 GCA_024606505.1 Aquila spilogaster
TATTCAGTCACATTATTTGCTTATTTAAACAGGTGGTTTCCCTTTAGTGGGATCACTGAGCTGGTAAATAACGTTCTACAACCACAGCAAAAACAGCAAAATGAAAAGGAGCCCCAGACGTAAGTAAGCTGCTCTCTGTAGACTAAGTAATGTCTGTATAGCTTTAAAACATACTGGAGAGTATGTTTATACTAATTGTCCATTTAGAACATCCTACTGAGGGCATTTTACGAGCTGACACTGTTTGCTTTCCAACCCCTTGTTGGTAAAGGGAAAACTGAAAATCGAGTTTGACCCTTTTTACCAGTAACTTAAGTGATTACATTAGAATTCAATCAGAGGAATTACTACTTCTCCATTTGCCTATTTCTTCAAATACTCCACACACAGAACTCTTAGTGAAGAGATATGTCTTCTGTGCATGCGGAGCTTGAATGGTGAGATATGCAGTATTATATATAGCATGTCTATGCAAATGCATGGTATTTGTGATATTGATCATGCATAGAATGCTATACAAATCTACATAATGTGTATGAAGAGCTTTTAAAGGACCAGGAAGATGTCATTTCATTTTTTTCATGCTTCTAAAGTATCTGTAAAGCTTCAAAACTTTAGCAGATATGAGGTGAAATTTTGGTTCTGTCAAAGTTCAGGGAAGTTTTATCTTTGATGGGGCCAATATTTCATTCATGGACTTTTTTACAGTGCTAAGCCACAATGAGAGCCATATGACAAATTTTACTTTTCTTGCTACTTGAGAATGTTATGATTTAACAGAAACTGGCAAAGCTAGGTCATTCAGTCTTAGAGTAGAACTTAAAGTATGAAGCTGTAAGTATTCTTTTCAGAATGAGATGCGTCAAAAACAAAGACCCTCCAATTTTTCTGGTATTTCAAATGTGACCTGGTATCATTTGAACTTTAAATGTTTAAGCTGCTGTATTTTCTTAGAAATGTCTTGTAAGTTCACATAAAAATGTTTGCTTTTGAACCCATGTAAAAGTAGTTTAAAATATTTGTATTTGTTGTTATTAATTAAATTTCATTCAGAATCAATTTTAGTTTATTTTTAAATAAGTTACTTTAATGGAGTTTCATACTTTCAGACTGTGAAATCTGTTAATTATACTTTGAAAATATACAGAATTTTTGACAAAATTAGACAGTGAAATAGGCCTTAAAATTGATGTTCTGTTAGGCAGTGTATTTTTTTGAACTCTGGTTTCAATTTTTTTTTGTGCTAAAGTTCTTATTAAATTGTATATATTGTTAATAGTGGAGTTTTTTGCTCCTGATTATGGTTAGGTATTCATAATACTACATTTTATTCACAGTGCCTTAATACCTTCTTTGTATTCCCAGTTTCTTCAATGCAGCCGAAGTTTGTTCTGGTTACCAGTGTTGTACATATGAAGCATATGGCTTTGAAGAAACTGAAAAGACTGTATTCACTGTAAACAGTTGAGTTGTAGTTGCCAAAAAGTAGTTATGAATACTGTTACTATTACAGTTGCTGTTATAACAGAAGTATTTTTTGAATACTCATTCCTTGGCAACCAACTTTCTTCAGTGTTTTTATTTAATAACTAGGGAATGAACTAAATTGTGTACTCATCAGTTTTACAGATACCTCAAGGCTGTGAGAAGTGTGCTATTTAATAGCAAGGTTATATTCAAAAATTATCCCCAAAAAGGAAGCTATAGTTATGGTATTGTGGTGCCATTCAGTAGGGTGTGATGCCATTCGAACATAATACATAAAAAGTAGTTTAGTTAGATAGGGATAGTTTATGCAGTTGACATAGAAAAGAGCAGCATGGAAGTCTATGCTTGAAGACTTTTTTTTACCACTATCCATAAGTGTCTGGGCATTTTCCACTTGAAATCACTGTCACTATTTGAGTCTGTAATGGACTTTAATCTATGTCTGGCTGTCCAACTCCACTGATGAAAATCTTATTTAAAGTTAATCTGGGAAATACAAAATGTGTGAGAAGGTAGAGAAGGAATCATGCAATTGGTTGAGAATGTAAGGTAACCTGTTAAACATTTTGGTTTTGTTCTCAAAATATTTCAGAGGCAGGAATAGTCTGACATCCTTTAGACAAGAAATCTGTATCATGAAATTACAGAATGGTTGAGGCTGAAAAGTCCCTCTAGAGGTCATCTTGTTCAACCCCCTCTGCTCCATCAGGGACACCCAGAGCAGGGGGCTCAGGCCCATGGCCAGGCGGCTTCTCAGCATCCCCAAGGAGGAGACCCCACAGCCTCTGGGCAGCCTGTGCCAGTGCTCCGGCACCGCACAGCAGTGCTGCCTGGTGCTCAGAGAGAGCCCCTATGCTCCAGTTTGTGCTCATTGCCTCCTGTTCTGGCACTCAGCACCACTGGACTGCATCCCCACTGCACCTTCACCTCAGGTACTTACACAATTTGGTAAGATCTCCTCTGAGCCTTCACTTCTCCAGTCCCAGCTCTTTCAGCATCTCCTCATAGAGAGATGCTCCAGTCCCTTGGTCATCTTCATGGTTCTGTACTGGTCTCTGTCCAGTATGTCCACATCTCTCTCGTACTGAGGAGGCCAGAACTGGACCCAGTACTCCAGGTATAGCCTCACCAGGGTTGAGTGGTGGGAAAAGATTATCTCCCTCAACTTGCTGGTGATACTTTGCCTAATGCAGCCCGGGGTATCATTGGCCTTCTTGGCCACAAGGTAACTTTTTGCTGGTTCATGTTTAACTGCTGTCCAGCAGAACCCTCAGGTCCTTTTCTGCCAAAATGCTTTCCAGCTGGGCAAACCCTGGCATGTGATGGTGTCTGGGTTAGTTCCTCCTTTGGTGCAAGACTTCGCTCTTTCACTTATTGAACTTCATGAGATTCCTGTCAGCCCATTTCTCTACCCTGCCGAGGTCCTTCTGGGCAGCAGCCCTCTGGTGTATCTGTCATTCCTTCCAGTTTTATGTCAATCCACATTACTGTCTGTAAATATAGCACATAGTTCATTAGTTTCTCTGTGAGGGTCTTAAGGGTGACAGTGTGGAAAGTCTTACTCTCCAAGGTGCTCTCTTCATCCATTAAGCCACTCATTACTTCTTAGAAGTTTATTAGGTTGGTCAGGTTTGGCTTCCTCTTGGTGAATCCATACTGACAACTCCTGATCACCATTTTGTCCTTCATTTGCCTAGTAGTAGTTTTGTTCCCTCACCTTTCCTGGGACTGAGGTGATGCTGGCCAGCCTGTAGATTCTCTGTGACCTGCTTTGTGCCCTTCCTGAAGACAGGATTGACATTTGGAAATCTTTTATCTCAAATGCTGTGAGTGGCTCTGTTCTTCCCTAACTCAAAAAGACATAATAGAATTTTACAAAGCAGACAAGATAACCAGGATGATCTGAAGAACATAATGCCTTTCATAAGAGGAGAAATATTCTTTGTACTTGATGCTGTGAATACTAGTGAATATTTGAGTCAGTGTCTGAGTTAAAACAATCGCTGAAAAGATTGCTCCATGTATAAGAATCTCTAACGAATTCTAGTTAAAATAAATTGGCATCTCTCAAATACGTAACATACATCAGTGGATCATTCTTTTTGCATTCTAAATTCACTATGTAAACAATATGAGCGCCAACCACTAGGTAGCTTTGAATCTCACCGTATTATCTACCCCAAGTGTGATAGCAAGCCCACATAAAAAACGGTTTAATAGAAGTTGAACTGTATGTAGTCAGTGGGTTTATTTGCAGTCTGTGTAGTTCCTGCTCAATGTGTTTTTTAATAGAACCTGCTGAAAATAGCACACTCCACTTGAAGGAATATTTTTCTTAAAGAGAAAAATATATCTCTGCAGCCAATACACTTGTGAAATTAGAATCATGAGAAGTCTAGCACTCCACTATGTTTATTTTCTCAGACAGGAAGATAGAAAGAAAACTGAGAATAAATGAGCTGAAAATAAAAGTGTACTTCGTGGTATTTAAAAATGAAGTGGGGATTGTAGCTATCTCAAAGTCAAATGTTATAAATCCTCAAAATACCTCCTTACCTATAAATCTGCTTATATCTCTAAACAAAGTCAATATGAGGTACCTCAAAAACTTCTGTTCTGTGATTCTTACAATTGATCATGACCACTGCTGTTATGAGAATACTAATGTTTACCACTTGTAGCATAAAATTATATTTGACTGACTTGTAAAGATGCCCTGGAATACTTTTCAGTTTTTTTCCTCATAATATTAATTAAAAAGGCTTGTTTGTGCTGGTTGTTCACATTGGTAGTGATAATAGTTATGAATATGGTGTACCTCAGTTTTATCAGAAGGCAGATGTGAACACACTGGGGACAGATAGATGCAGTGATTATACGAAATATATTTCTATATTTAATTTTGAATCCAGCAGATCCATTTTAGTCTTAATGTATACATAGAATGTAATTCTGCAGATAAACCCACAGAATGTGATAGTTGAAAGGTACTAGATTTCACATTTTTGATAAATTAAAAAATCCTACTAATAGTCAGTAATAGTCAGGGATAATGTGAGGAACCTATTGCTTAAGAAAACATTTTTCTTTCACTTATTTCATAAATAGATGTTATCTTTAAGGAAAAGTTAGGTAGTATGGTATTATGTGGAATACCTGGAGGATCTAGGGTTAAAAAGAGGGATAGTCTTGCACATAGAAAGAGATGAATGCAACCAAAAGTACTTGGCTGGCCAGCAGTTAGCATTATGGGCTATGTATTCCCAGTATATATATTTAAATCAAATTTAAAA
The DNA here is from genome assembly GCA_024606505.1 of Aquila spilogaster. Taxonomy (NCBI): domain Eukaryota; kingdom Metazoa; phylum Chordata; class Aves; order Accipitriformes; family Accipitridae; genus Aquila; species Aquila spilogaster. The sequence goes on from JANHGO010007227.1 coordinate 4,782, forward strand.
ATTGGTAAATATTAAGGAAGGAAAATATTGCACTTACAAATAATGGAGTCCTGAAATGAAGCTATGTGAATGATTTAGTAAACTAAAATCTCTTTGTATTTCGTATTCTGTAAAATAAGAATTTTTTAAAAATTAGTATGACTGAATAAAAACAGAGGGTTCCCTTATGTATGCCCCAAAATAACATAAATAAATGGACAATACAGACTGCAGTATTTTTTAATGTTCTAATAGAGCAGCTCCTAACAGCTTTGTGTGAGAGGATTTTCTTTCTGTTGTATTTTTTGAAAATTTTCAGAATTCTTGGATGCCACAGGCTGTGGTGCCACTAATATGCTGACAACATCCTGCTTTGAGCTGCTTTCCAAAAGAAATGACAGTGCCCCTGGAGGGATGACAGGTTGTCTGAATGAGATAAGCAAATAGATTTAGAAAATGCTGGCTTAAGCTTAACTTAAACAAGACAGAAGTGATACTCTTGCTGTAATGAGAGGAAAGCACGTTAAGCATGCAGCTGGATCACTGACCTCAGAATCCAGTAGCACCTGCCTTCATGACAGCGGCAAAAGGGATTCTTGCAATGTTTAGGGGCTAGCCACCCATTTTGGCATAGAGTGTAGCCATAATGGATATTTTCATTTTTTTGGAAGAAGAACCATGTATTTTATTCTGTGAAAAACTAATAGTAATGGTCATACAGCAAGTTCAGTTTATATGATCCTGTCTCATGAAGGTCAAACCTTCTAGACAGGATTGTAGCACAGCTGCTGCACTCTATTGGCTGTGCATTATTAATCATTTAAAGTCTTTCTTCTTAAAATGATGGGGCAAACTATATTTTATGGGTAGATGCGGTGTGAACCTTACTATACTTGCAATACTGCTAGTTCTAAGACATCTGTTTTTATCAGAAGTTATCCCAAAACCAGAGCAAAAAAAAAAAAAAAGTCAAAAAAGCTTACTAGTTATTGTTCTTTTTGGTTGATAAATGTAGTGTCTTAACTCCCTCCCCCAGAAGGATGCTTCTGTGATCCATGTTGCTGCCATAGTAGCACTGTCAATGTAAAGCGTATGCTGATGAAACACACAAGACAGCAGATGGACTGCTAAACATACTACATATATGGGTGTCCACTTTCATCACATGAAAAATACTTCTGTGGCATGGTTAACTCGGGTTAATTTGGCACTACTGCTTCTCTGTCTTTATGTGAAAACTGCTTACCCAATCTCATTGTTATGTCCAACTTGTAAATAGGTTCACCTGGTATTACAGAGCTACTTTCTACTGGGGTTGTTCTCTAGACCTTTGCATTCAGGCTGTAAATTAAAACAGCCCTCCAGTACCTTTCCTCAGTATACTCTCCCACCTTACCCTTTCTGATCCTTTTTCATTTTACCTGGAAGAAATCAAAATGGCTTTTGCCAAAGTGGAATAAAACCTCAGAAGATTGAATGTCACAGATGAGTAAGTACAGGATTAATATAGATGTGGTAACTGCTAGGTTTCACAACGCAATAGCTTTCTCCCAGAGCAGTAACTGTTTCATTCTATATAAACCAACAGTAAGAAAGCATGAACAAAAGATAATTTCATTCCTTTTGTTGCACATGTGAATGAGGATGGAAAAGTTTCTGGAAATAACTAGGACACATTTTAAACTCTCGGGTGAATTAGGAAGAAGGTTGACCAAGAACTTGAGCTCAAAATTGTATAAAAGGTTCTTCAAAAGTACAAATAACATTTTCTGGAACAGTCAGTGTGTCATAAATTAATAACAGTATTGGGAAGATGACTATTAGTTTGGAAAGTTTCAGGACAAAGTTTCGTAATCTGTCTTTACTGAAGTTTTAAAACTACCAATTATATCAGACTTCTTCAATCACTAGTGATTGGTGTCATTACAAAGGCTCTCTAAAATGAATGGTAATTTGAGATGTAAAGAATTATAAATATTTCTTTTGGCACAAAAAATGCATCTTGTTTGTAAAGCACATATGTGTGGTTGATTTTAAGACCTGAAAAGCACATAATGAACGACGTTGAAAAAATATTTAGGAGAGAGGAGAGATTTAGTGGTCTTGACTGGATCAATGATAACATTGTAACTATGAAACTACCCAAAAAAGTTGAATAACAATTCTAAAACATGTTCCTGAACCAATAAACAATTTCAGAACCAGGAAGTAGGTTTTAAAATACTCTAAATTAGTGTCAGTAACACTAGAAATGTTGAGTGACTTCTAATTCTACGTGGTTTCTTTGGTACTGAAAGATATTTGGTGCTTCACAAAGGCTAGCTGTGTGGTTTAAACTCTGCATCTTAATATTTGCTGCTGAATGCAAATACTGAGAGTGCTTTGTACCCATGCAAGTGACTTCTACAAATGACCCCATTGCAGGTAGTGCTGAGTGCCTCTATGAGGTATCGAGCACTTCCAGCTGCTGATGATACCAGTGGAAGCAGTGGTTGTTTTTCATGCTAAGTTTCACATAACTGGGTATTTTTGCTTACTTGCAGATTGAAAGCAGAACCATTCCTGTCAGTCATCAGTATCAGGGGAATTCCTGTCCCCTTGAGTCAGGAAACACAATTAGACTTGCTGGAAATACAATTAGGCTTCCCAGCTGCAGAGCTTTTCTGAAGAAAGTTCAAATGTCGGTTACGTGCTTTCAAACTAACATCTCCATTCAGTACCATTTCTTTGTAACTGCTAGCTATGAAGCACTGTTTTGTTTGTCTTTGGAAGAGTTTGTTCTCTGTTATATGCTTTTGTTTTGATACAGTCAATGGTAGTTGACTGTATTGCATGTTTCAAAGTGAGTGAGATTGAGTAAAGTGCTTTTTCAATGTTTGTCTTGTTTTATTCTTTCAGTAAGGAGTAGTTGAGAGTGTTTGGCCAGTTCATTAGGTATAAATAATGCCTTAATCGAAGAGGTGAGGAGGGACAGTGTGACTAGAGAAAGAAAGTGTCAATGTATCCCTCCTTATTTAAGGCAGGAAAGGATCAGACTGATTTAAAAAGGTTGCCTGTAAGATTAGGATCTCAGCCGCATTTGCCCAGGAAGATGTTCTAGGTGAGGCAGCTGTCCTTTATCACCAAGCGCAGTTTGTTGTGATGTGAGTAGTTCTTGCTGTAGTTCTGGTTTTAGAGGTTATTAGGATGACTGACCAGATATCCAGAATACTCAAGCGTGTTCCAAAAAGAGCATGATTCTTTATATCATAAAACCATTGAGCAGCTCTTCTGCTTTTTGGTTGAGTGAATCTATTTTCTCAGTATCACCGCTCACATTTGCTTTTATATGTACACTCTTGGCTGGTCTTCTCTGATAATTGTTACAGTAATGATTTTACAGAAGGAGGAAATTCACTTATCTCTTCTTAAAGATATTTCTCTGATTATGATCTGTATGGAGAGAAAACTGAAGTAAATTCATAGTGATGTGGCTCCTGGAGTATCTTGGACTCAGAAGAAACATAGACAGATGGTGCCAGGGTGAGCTGATCAAAAGCCTGGGGTGAGGATGAGTACCACTGAGTACAAAGTCTCATCTATGAATAACATTAACAGACGGTGAAGATTGTCACAGAGCAAAAAAAGCAGAAGCAGTTTTACTGTGCCCTATTGAGAATGTTGATCTGTTACAGTCCACGATTCCAAAATTTGAAAACTTGATGGTAATTCCAATTATCCTTTCTACATGTCAATCCTTCTTATCTTTCAGGAAGCTTTACATCCAATTGTATATTCCATGCTTCCACTGCTGATTACTTAAGGGTAGTTTTGTTTTAGGAAAGGGACGTTCTTGATTCAGGGTAAGGATATTCAGCAGAAAGAGAATTCGAGTGCTGTCAGCAGGAACACAGCCTTCTCATCTCGGGTCTGCTTTATCCATGAATAAAGACTGTGTCTGAAAAGAGTTTTAGAACAGTTGCAGACCTGTGATCTCCTAGTTATGTGCCTAAGAACATAAGAAATTTTCTTCTTTCTTCTACAGAGTTCACCGCAAGGATGAAAAACATGAACATTTGTATGATAAAAATGTGAATAGTATGTTACCTCTGAAATAACAGAATATTGCCCTTTTCAACATTAAATGTGTATTTGAGGTAACAGACTTTTTCCAGCCATATTTCATCGTATGTAGTGATGACACTGCATTCTTATTGAATCTTTTAAGGAAATGTTATGCTAAATGTACTCTCAGAAACTATTCTCTAAGAGGTTTGCTGTTGAATTTGTGGCTGCATACTCAACTATGACAATATTAATTAACAGAGTACAATAAATAAAGATTCTGGTTAAATGTGTTAGGATCAAAACTTTTATCTGCTCTACTGTACTTTTTAGATGGTGATTTGGTCAAGCATTGGCTGTTATGTCATAGCCAACTCTTTTGCCTCTTTGCCATGTAAGACAAAAGATGTGTGTACATAACTAAATTTTTTTGGGGTGTCTGTTTGTAAAGGAAGATTCCAATGCTGGAAACATTGTTCAGTTATATTAGCACAAAGAAGAAGTGGACATTTGTTAATATTGATATTGGGATTTCTTGAAATAGTAGTAGGATCTGGTCAATCTTAGATACAGCAGACTCATCTAAAATAAGAATGGCGATTTATTTTGAATGTCTGGACTTGGTCTCTTAAGGTGGAATTAACAATGTTCTGCAGTAGGAGAGATCATAGATATTTTTTGTCTGAAGTGTATTCAACACTATCTTTAATTTATGGTAGTAGATTTGTTGAAATGCTTTGACAGTTGGAGATACCTCAGTGAGGGGGGCAAAGGGAGAACAACAATATTAAGTAAGGTGTTCCTTCTGTCAGAGTCTGCCAGTGAGAATCTGAGCTGGCTGAACTGATCGACTCAGATCTGTAGATCTTATTGTTGAAACAAAAATATTTCTTAGCAACTTACAGGATCACATACACGATATAGTAATCTATGAGCCCTGCTCAACAATATCAAGAAATAGAATGCGTGAATGTATGAACCATTACACAGGAAGCACACTGATTGATGAAGAGCAGGACTAAGACTTGTTTGACTTAAGTGCAATTAAGATTACACAAATGTGAGTAGAATCTACTTCTATTTACTGTTTTTCTAAACAGAAGTACTCCAGGAAAGGTCTTTAATGAGCTGAGATCCCAATCTTGACAGAGAAAAGTGTTCAGGCATTACAAGAGAAGAGAATTTCACAGAGCTGCCTCTGAGCTACTTCCTGGCTATGAGTGTCACAGCATTCTTTTCATGCTAGTAGTTTACTGGGCCTGCTGTTAGCTCATGCTTTGGCTGTGCTGGGTTAGGAGCAGCAGAGCACGATTGGAAGGCTTATTGGTGGCCCAATATTGTTGTCTTACAGCCCTCCTTTACACCCAGTAGAGTTGAGGGGTAAATGATTAATTAGCTTTAATTAGGAAGCTGAAGTATTTAAATATAGGATTGAATTCTGATCTTTCCTCTGTCACTGATTTTTTTTTTTTTCATTCTTTTTTTTTTGTGTGTGTGTGTGTGTGTGGTTTTGCGCAAGTCTGATTGTTTGAAAAAGTCAAACTTCTTGTAGGAATAGCATTAGATGAAATACTATGTATACCTGTAAGGTACAAATCTCTTATCTTTTCAATTATTATCGAATAATATTTATCTAAAATGGAGAAATACTGCATTAACCTGATTAACGTTATGGCATATATACATGAACACCAGAACATTTAAAAATATTAACATTTAAATTCAGTTTGAAGTTTGAGTTCAGTGAACTTTGACTAAAGGGAAGGTATGGGAGCCTTGCTTTAGATATAATTAATATTGGGAAAATTGTTACACACCTTGTCCATCCACTCATGAATAATCTCTGTCCCTTTGTGAGCTGCTCACTCCTAAAAAATGATAATTATTTTCATATTTGATTGCCAGTTTTAGGATCCATTTCTCTGTTTGTAGAAGATGTTACACGAACATTGACAAAAACAGGTGGTGTGTTTTGGCACTACTTCCTGTTACTTTTAAAACATGAACAGTATGGAAAATGAGTCTCCTGAGAATGGGAAAGATGTTTCAAGGAGATCTCCCCCTATGCTGCTGCTTGCAGTGCTGACTGCACTGGTGGTACTTCTGCAGTAGGAATACTGAGTCATAAACCACACAAATTCTAGATCCACTATAACTAATGACTACCACCAGTTTGTGGTGATAATTCAGCATCATGCATGTTGGTGTAGTTTAGTTACGTGAAGTACAGTATGGTAAATACAATTCAGACTTGCATTTTCTGGCTTTCTTAGCATTGCTCAAACTTATTTCCTGTTTGTTAAAAAAAAGAAAATCGTCAAGATAGGAACAATCTTGTCACAGACGTAAAAGATAGGGGCTACTTAATAATTGAAGATGCTCATGAATGTTGTAAACAATGTGGAATGAACTCGTTCTAATCATGATACTGTAATGTCAGGAGGTGTTACATTTCGGAGCCAAGACAGTCTGACCTATTATTTAGCATGTATTTATTTTGACTGCATGTGTAATTGTCTAATGAAAAAATAATTCTGCCTTTCATGGTAAGAATAAAAAGGTTCAGCATGGTGGGTTAGCTTTTTGGGCGTTTCTAAAACTGCAAGTGTGAAGTTAATGGCTTCTTTTTGTAAGTCAACTGATGTGCAAATAAAGTAACCTGAGTGACTGTGAGAAATATTAGCCCTGCCGAAGATGTCCTTTATAAATGTAATAATGTTGCAATGTGCTTAATAGTCAGTGACTGAATTAGCATTATCAAGCTACGCTGGATAAACATTGCGTGCCTTGAAAAAGAAATGTGGGATAAAGTAAATGAAAGTATGATTTCTGTAAGCAAGAATCTAATAATATCACTCTGGAAAATGCTACCTGATGTTCACCACTTCTTTAGAGTAGAATTTGAGTTTACCGACAGTTTTATTCAACGATGAAAACTGAGGTTTTAAAAAGCATGTAGGTGTGATCAACTGTTACTTGTTTGGAAACCTAACACAAACTATCAAAAAATACAGGAATAGACAACATGAAGCAGTATTTCTAGTAATTTTAGACTAATGCAACATTTCTGTTACAAAACATTTTAATCGATTCAATTGGAAGGAAACATGCAACAGTAGTTATAAACTGTAGATGATAGTATAAAAATAGACTGTAAAAGAATTTTTTTTTCTAGGATCCCTGTGTACTCCTTCAGGGATCTAAACTTTCAGTGAAAACTTGTGAAGTGGATGAAAATTTGTGTATGTCTATGTGAACTTTGCATGGAAAATAACCAAATACACCTCTTGATTTTTGTGTAAGTCTACTAGTATCATGGGGGTATTGTATTAACTGCAAGATGATCCTAATTTTAATTTGTAAAGTACTTTTCTGTTACAAAATCAGCCATAAAATATTATTGCCCTTCCGCTTAACAAGGAGCTCTGACTCTTCCTTCTGAACAAGTACTATAGAACTAGAAGTAGTGTAGCCTTTCAGAGTGGGGATTGTGGCTGACTGATTTAGGGGATGTTTGATTTCTAGCTGGAGTGTGTCATGATGCTGAATGTATATGCAGCTCCATCACACCAAAACTTTGATTCTGTTTTACAGCAAAACATGCTGCAGAGTTGTCCTGTCCTTTGTGCATTCTCCCACAGAAATTAAGGACAGGTTCTGGTTATCAGCAGTAGGAGACTGAATGCTGAAAGACCCACTGATACTATACACTACTCCTGAAAACTCATCTACTACTTGTCCAGAGTGCTCATCGGCAGCAGTATGTGGTGATACTGTGCTATCAGTACAGCTGAAGATTCAAATAGTACCTATCATAAGGTTGCTTTCTCAAATGAGAAATCCTTTATCCTTCCTAATATTCAGTAAAACTTGAACTCAGGAAGTTACCCTTAGACCAGACAGTTACCAAAGTTCTCTCTATCAGTATGGCTATTTGTCCAAACTTGTAACCCAAATGTCTTTCAGGCAGTTTTTCTTTCCCATCAGATATGTTTGAAGTTGATGAAATGAAATTGAAAGCATCTGAATATGTATGACACATACATATGAGTAACTGCTTATACCTTATTTCATAACAAACTAGTTAAAAAAAAATGACCACAGTTGTCTGTATATTTCTATTTTGCAGTTGAGTTTTCTTTTACTGGACTGGAATATAAATAAAATGACAGTACAAATTCCCATCTTTAAAGTGTGTGTTCCTGTGCTCTGTCACATATCGTTCCTGGCAACTGAGTTTCACTGCAGGTTCAGCTGCTTGCTCCTGATCTTCATTGTTAGCTGAAGATTAGTACTTGCAGTTTCAGCACTTTTCCAAAGCAGATCCTTTGGGATAGTTGGAATGCAAACGCAGGGATGAGGCCCATAGAACTGGAGATAAAGTATTTTTAATTGAGGGAATGCAGTTGCGGAATGAATTTGGAGAGTTTCCTACTATTAGTCAGGCGCTGGAAGATTCCTTTTTTTTCCTACTAGAGTTGGCATGGTTAATCTTACTTTGAATGACACCTAAAATTACCTAGGAAGGGCCAGCTTTGATACAAGGTGGGAACAAAAGCAGATGAAAAACTACCACTATTGTATGTAACAGTATTGATTTAATTTATCTGCTTGTTGCTCAGACATTAAAAAAAGCAGTCCTAGTGACATTTCCAGTATAGGTGGAGAAGGTAAAGAATTGGGTGGCAAAATTCATTAGAGAAATGATGTAGTGTTTTTATTGAAGAAAGAATGAAAAACTTGGCTATGTGTTTTAGAAAGAAAAAGAAAAAAACATTACAGGGATCTATAGACTTATAGAGGTTTGAATAAGCTCCTTTATAGAGAGCCTCCATTCTGCCTGTTTAAACCTCAGTTAAGACCTTATAGCCTTTTATATATCACAAATAGTGAAAACACATTGGTAAAAGCAGTTAAATTTTAACAAATGGAAAAAAATCACAAAAATTTCACTTCCCAATGTAGTCTTGCAGTTAGCTTGAACTGCTAAGTCTGTCTGCTACAGAAAAGATAGAAGCAGTCATCTGTCTGTTTTTTAAAGAAACTTGGAAGCGATAGGTAAAGCCAGGAGTTACTTCTTTTTCTGTATTGTATACACATTGTCTAGCTTCATCTTGCTGTCATTAAAACCCCCAGAAACGTCATAAGATTAATTGGTTGAGCCTCTAATTGGCCATATGTTAATCTTCATGTTTACTTGCAGCCTTGTGCAAGACTGTTGTACGTAGAATGTTATTGCACACTACTACTTTGCCAATAAAAGAGCAGCTTAACTGCTGCTGATAAACAAATTTAATAAACAAAGGTGGTGGTTTTATTCAATACTGTGCATTATGAACAGAAAAAAAAAAAAAAAGTCAGGTAATCCTCCCAGTTCCAGTTAGAATTTTTGTCTCGCCAGCCTCTTGATTTGTTCTGAGTTATGCATATGACTGTTGTTGACTGAGTTTTTGTTTTTGTCTTTCCCTCTTATTTGCTTGTATTTTAAATTTGTTTCTTAATAAATAAACTAGATTCAGTGATGTGACTTCATCTGTAATTGCTAGCATATTTAGAATCATACAAGATTAACTTATTATTACATAAGAAGAGTGCAATAAGAGGAATATTTGCTGTAGCAGAGGTGAAATAATCTGAGATCATAAAACAGTTCAAAGTGGTGTCTGTTTCAAAAAGCCCTAATAAAATATGAAATGAGAGAGAATTAATCTGGGACAGCTTCTCCATATCTTTTACTTCTAAGAGTGGTCTTTACGGAGTTCCCATCAGCGCTGTTTGTAAAGTAGCATTTCACCGTACGGTTGTGTTTTTTATGTTTTTCATTTTGCATCCTCTTAATACTTCTCAGTAGGATTTTTTTCAGGTAAAGCTTAAGCTTGGACATATAATTTAGATGGATGGCTCTGAAAAGTTAAACCTTCTGACAGTGGAAAACAGTTAATTATTGTTCATTTAAGGAAACCAGACAGTTAACATTGTACATCAGTTCTAATGAAACAGCGGAGAGTTAATTTTGTCAGAAAGATAAAGTGATTAAGAAAAGTTATCTTTTGGATTTCTGAAGATAGTTTTTTAGAAGTGGCTTCTTTATAACCTCCACACATCAGTATGTAGGCATCAACTGGAAGTTCACCTGCCCTTTTCCTTACGTGGAGCTAAAAATATATTGGGGGTCCTTGGTCAAACTTTGAAGAAGTTAACTGATTTAACAGCAGTCTTTAAAAAGAGTAGAGAATCAGCCCATTCTAGTACTGCACTCCCACTCTATTGAAAAACCTGCTCTTAACATCCAACCTGAAGCTTCCAGTGTGGTATCAGTGACTCTTGTCCCATCTTGAATTTGCTGTTACCAGGAATTTGCCCCTTTGTTTCGGATAATTATTAGGTTGGCTAGCTAGTTTTAGACTGGTGATCAGTAGCTCCTTAGCCCCCTCCTCTTTGCCAGACTGAACAAACTCAGCTTCTTCACTGCAGCTTAGGTGCTCTCAGCCCCTGACCATTTTAGCAGCTGTCTCCTGGATTTCTCCAGTGTGTCCACATCCATCCTGAACTGCTGGGCCCCAGGCTGGACACGATACTCCAAGTACAGCCTCACTAGGGACAACTACATGAGAAAAAGTAGCTTTTCTTCATTTCCTGGCTCATGTGAACCCATTTTTATTTTCCCAGTTTAATGAGAGCATGCACACCACTGGCTCATATTCAGCCTGGTTTCCACTGAATTTTCCAGCTTTTTTTCAGCATAGCTGATGTTCAGCCACTTGTTCCTAACCTCCACTAACACCTGGGGTACTTATAAGAATATTATCTGCAAATCAGAAGTGAGTGTACTTATTGGCAGGTTAGCTGTTGTAAAAGTAGAAAGCATTAAGTGTTTGATATAGTACAGAGAAGAACATCCTTTCTGTTACCGGATGGCCACTGCCACTATGCAGAAAAAAATGTTTGAATGAGGGAACTTGGCAGAACTGAAAGCAAAGCCTGGATTCCAGCCACATCCGCGCTCCATGCCTGGGAGTAGGAAATGAGGCACAGGCTACGATCAGTAAAAAAAAACTTTGAGGGAACTGTAGCCAGGAAATGAGAAGTAGCTGCCACACTTGTATCTGGCTTCAACACCCTGGATACTTAGTTTTGGATATTTCAGAAACAGATAAGTGAACTTCTGCAAGGCAGCAGTGGCTTTGGAACTAGTTGTCAGTATTAAGGAGTTTTTTTTGGAGGGGAAAATGCTGCATGTTCGATGGACATTTCTGGAGGACAGGAGAAAATAACTTCTGTAAAATAATGACAGAGATGACTGAACTTGCTTTTCTAACTTGCCTTTGGCAGTAGCTCATGGTTCACGAGAGGTCCATGGATTCTTGATGATACTCAGTTTCTCATTTCCAGAAAGGTGTGGGGAACAAATAATAAGCAGAATTGAAGGAGCGCTTTTCCAGCAGAAAGATAAATCATTAAATATTCCAATAGAAACTATTTCTTGATCTCAACAGCTCTTAAAAATGCTTGGTTTTGATATTTCAAAGTCCTCTAAGCAGTTGTCTCAGACACAAGGTTTTACTGTACAGACGTAGCTAATCAAGTAAGTCTCGTGAACTGCACCAGTGTAACTTCCAGCAGATATGAGTGGTATTCAGGGAACTCATTCTCACAGAAGTTGAAAATGACCAGAACTAAACATCAGTTTTCCAGCCTCACTTTCTGTTATCACTAGGTTTTTGCATAAACGCATGCTGTCCTCTCCTTCTCTAAAATTTATAGCAGTTATTAAAGAACATTCTTGCATTTTTTGGAAACTGTGTGGAAAAGAGGAGAGATTTTGCCTCAGGACACACTGATGGCATGTAATGGTGCTCTTGAGGCCATTGTACAAGTACACATCTGTAAGGGTTATGGATATCCATTGCGGAGTTTTCCACTTAAACCTTCTGGTTATATTTTGATGCAGCTACTTGAGTTTGCAACCAGAAACACCAGCGTGCTTAAGATTTGTATTATGGAGAAGAATTTTGGTCTAATTTGTGGATCACCTGCAGAGCACAGTTTCAGACTTGAAGCACAGATTTTGGCCATTCATGTTAGCAGAGTTCCTCTCTGGAATGCAAGGACTGGAAACTGTAGGCTTGGGTTTCCCAAGTTCAGACCCAGGCTCTGAAGTTCGCCTTGATACTGTTTGCTTTCAGTTCCCTGATGGCTGAACTTGTAAATCCTCTGAGGCAGCAATGTTATAGGCAGAGACAAGTTTATAATCACCTAAAGGGAGATGGGAGGCAAATGGATGAGGCCAGGCTCTTCTCGATGATGTGTAGTGATAGGACAAGGAGTAACGGCCTAAAACTTGAACAAAGAAAGTTCCATACTAACATGCAGAAGAACTTCTTCACAGTGAGGGTGATGGAGCACTGGAACAGGCTGCCCAGAGAGGTTGTGGAGTCTCCTTCTATGGAGATATTCGAGACCCGGCTGGACGCATACCTGTGCGACCTATTGTAGGGTGCCTGCTTTAGCAGGAGGTTGGACTTACTGATCTCTTGAGGTCCCTTCCAACCCCTGCAATTTTGTGATTCTGTGAATGCAGACAATGTGAACAAAATAGGATTTTATTTGCTATACATTTTTTGAAAATTGTATGTCACACAATTTTACTAAATGTTCTCAACTACTGTACTAAAGCTGTAATTGTTACTGCACGTTATCAGTTTAGGTTTTGACTTAAAGCCTTGTACACACTAAATGCTAAGAAATTATTCTTGATTTACAAAATAGATCAGACAGTTTTTTAATGAACTTTCTAAAATAGTTATTTTTTATTTTGTTCCAAGTATTCATGTTTCAAGTGATTCTTCTCAGTAGAATGCGTACTGTGTGTAGTCTGATTATTTACCAGATTTTTGTCTTCTGTGTTTAATTTTTTCTGACAGCTGTCAAAATGTGTAATATTTCTCTTGAAACAGAAAACGTTGATGTAATAACAAACTATTTTGGCAGACAACAAGGTGTTTGCTACTAGAATGAGCATTTTAGAGAACTTCTCTCTATAACCTTGAGAAGTTTATACTTTCAGGCAAAAGTTGTGGTGACCTTTGTGTAGATGCTCGTGCCCAAGAGGAAACAAAAGTGGAATTATTTCTGTACATGAGGCTTAGGATTTGGCAAAAGCCTTGTGCTTTTTATGCATCAGTGAGACTGGTAAGAAAATAATCATAAAAACAAAGGCTGTAGATTACAAGGAAGCCACGAAACTAAATGCGATCTAAAATAAACTTGAGGTTCAGCATAGATAATATACTTTAAATGAAGAACACAACGTTTGGCAAAATTAAAAGGCAAGCAAAGTCTTGGAAATTGCATGTGTTGTTGATGGAAATGGGCCAGACTATCAACTACCCATTATATACTGCTGTCAGGCTAAAGTGTTGGAATGTGCCAGAATTTTGTTCTCAACTTCATTCAGCACTTTTTTACTAGTATCTCCTGTCCTGCCTCATTCCACCAAGAGCAGTCAGCTGGGAACTCTTGGCTGCAGCCCTGCCTTCACAACCTGCCTGGGCTGCCGTGTCCCCATGTCGCTCCTCTCAAGGCCTCTGTTGCAGGCTAGAAGGTTCTAGAAGTGTGCAAGTGAAGAAGGGCTTTGCCCTGAGGGAGTGTGTGAACTCTAAATGGAGCTCAAGTGATGAGCTGGTAGTCTAGAAAGAGGAGGTGGAGGCATCCTGCTGGTGCGTGGGAGAAGTGGCATGCCTCCAGCCTCCTGCCTTCTGCATGGGCAGCAGAGCTGCCTGATCAGTCCTATGGCTCCTCTGTGCCGTAATGTAAACTCCATCTTAGGAGAGGTTTCCTGGAAAAAAACAAAGCAAATATCAACATTCCCTGCCATATATGTGGGGAACCATTGTGAATAATATTGCTTGAGGTAATTTTTCATTGACTGAGTGTACTGATGTTTGCCTTGGTAAGAGCCTCTGATGCGTCTGATGAAGCCATTTTGTGTCACTAATTTATATCTGAACTCTTTAAGGATAGCTGGTCTCTCAGCTTTAGTTTTCTCCAGGAGGTTACAATTTGTGTTATGTTAGGTTTCATATATTGGTAATCTTTTGATAACCTCATCTCAGGTATCTCTGGAAAGAAGACAATCCTAAAGAAAAAAAATCCCTCCTGCATCTTTTCTTTTCTTATTATACCTTTCTAATGTTTAATGGGAAATTCTTAGGAAATCCTTTTTTTTTTTGGTTGTATTTGTATCTGCCTAGGTAGCTAAATGAAGTGCTTAGACCACATTAGTCTCAACTAGCAACATTAAGTGGGTTGAGTTCCATACTAAAAGTTCAAAATTCAGGATTCAGACTCCTTTAAATCACAGGGATAAAAATAAAGTCAAAGGTTTTTCGTCTTCTCTTTGTGATTGAATGAATCTCTTATACTGTGTTACATTTTCCACTCTTTTTCAGCAACCATGGGAACTAAAAATTAACTTCTCACAATGAAAATTAATTTTCCTTTGACATCTTTTACCTTCAGAAATAGAAGCTTCAAGAAAAAAAAAGCTATAATAAAACACAAAATGAGTCTCTTTTATAACTTCTATCATAGCAAGACAGTTTATCATATGTAGAGATTTGATGATTATGAGATCAGAAAATCAATAAAGTAGCGTGCCTGAAATATGCACATAGTTGCTGATTATGAATGTGCTCCTAGTCCTCTGAAAATGGAAAATAGAATGTGAGGAGGGTTTTTTTTGTATGTGTATGTGTGTGTTTTAAACTGCTGTCCCTAGTTTTTACACCTAACATAGTCTTCTTTCTACCTTTGTCTTGAGATGGCAGTCCTTATTTAAATATGCAAATTGCTTAAATGAAGAGTAATAAATTACTTGCTAAAATGTAGTAACTTATGGGCTTATGGACTTGGGGTTGCACCCAGTGCTTGAAAAATGATCGATAAAACATTTCAGAATAATTAATCTGTGCAGTGTTTTGAATAAGTAATTTATCAAAATACGATACTTGAGTCTGTCGGATGGAATTATGTACTTGGACAAATAAATGAGATTTTTTTTCCTGCTACTAACCAGTTTAATATCTAGTGCTGTGGGCTCTTGAATCACTCAGTCCATATTTCCTACTGTTATATTTGCAGCTCACAGCTAGTCACGTCCTAAAGCAAAGTCACTTCTTTTTGTAACAGCTAGAATGTGTGCTGTACGTTATCAGTGTTGGGTCACCTCCTTGAGTTCAGTTCAGTTGGAAAGATAGTAGTTCTTAAAGGGTACACTTCTGAAGCACCATAAGTGAAATGTATTTCTCTCAGATTTGTGTTCTGAAGTTGATTGCAGTTTAGTGATTGTGAAGTATTTGTAAGCATAAATAAAAATTAAAAAAACCTGTTAATGATCTCTTTTCTTCTGCAGAAAATTACATCAGCAGTTTGAAATGTATAAGGAGCAAGTGAAGAAGATGGGTGAAGAATCACAGCAG
>JANHGO010007228.1:0-20283 GCA_024606505.1 Aquila spilogaster
CTGATAGGAACTAAGATGCTTCCCCCCCCCCCCCTCAAAAAAACAAAATTCTAGGAAGGTTTACTCTCATTCAGCTCCAGTTAAATTCTGCAAAGCTCTTAATCTGTTTCTTTACAGATTTTGTGAAAGAGTACTAAAGCACTTCTCAACCTCCCAAGTTTTCTGCAATACAGCTTATTTATGCGAAACCAAATAACTTCATCTGATTGGCCATATTACAGATACTCAAGCAGCATATACTGACTTAATCATTGCCTTATGCTTAGCATTACGTAATTGAGATGCATGCTCACGTACCTTCCTGGTACTTATGCTTGCAGAAGAGGAAGGGTACCTTGTTGTTTTGTATTGGCAGCCAGGTAAAACTCTGGTTTTGGAGCTCCTCAAAACGTGATGAGGCAGCATTACTTCCCTGATGGAGCCATTAAATGTTAATATGCACACAGCCCCTATAACATCATCCTACTGAGTGAAAGAGCACTTGAAATGAATCAATTGGCTTTGTGTTGGGTACTCAACATCTTTTGTCTCCCCTTTTTAATTTAGATTATTCCAGCATTAAGCCATCAGTGGGTTAAAGAAGTCTTTGACATTTTCCCACACTTCAGAGTTGAATCTCTTGGGTATGGGGGAGTGTTCCAGGACTCACAACGTGCTGCTCCCTGTGTGAGCAGCAGTAACACACCAGCCCTCCCCAGTCCAAGGAGAAGGAAATGTCATTCCCTGGATGTATTCTGAAAAATTCTCATTACTGTTTAGCAAGCTTCCTAATCTGTGATTTTTCCCCTAGTTCTATATTTTCAGTGCTATGTACTTAAAACCCACTCAAATAAGCTTCTTCTATTAAATGCCAAGAATGCTTACTCTGTTCAACAAATACATGTTTACACAGACTTTTCTCCTCCCAGTATGCAGGTCTTACATAAATATAAAGTGTTCTCATAGAACTGTATTCTTAGTGTATATGTCAATAGAACAATCTTGTTCACTCATTATTAAACATAAGGTTGCATTGCAATAGACAGGCAAGTCCTCAAACTTGTGAGTATTCAACATGAAAATATTTGTTGTGTGAGCTCTGAGGGGCTTTTTTGTTGTGTGAGCTCTGAGGGGCTTTTCTTCTCAATGGAGGAAACATTTCTGAACTTTGGTTTATCTGTTTGCATAGGTATGCACTGTAGCAAAATAGAACCAGAAGTGGTATTTCATAGCACGGTGCAAATTGGCTTCATGTTATCATGTAAACCTGCAAGTGGTTGGGAAATCCAGAGATGTACCACATTAAAGCTTTTTTTTTTTTTTAAACATAATGTGTCTGAACAAAACAAGAATAAGACTGGTATGAAGTTTAAAATGATTTGTAGGGACAATATCAAGAATTAAAGAACTAAATGCCTTTCTCTGTACAAGTTTCATGAAGAGTACATGCAGGTAGGTTTGTGTCTCAAATTTTAAATAAGAATTTAGCTAAAGTACATTGAATTTAGCTCATGTTGCGCTTGAGATCCAGCTGAGATACACTAGGTATGTTTGCTTCTTTTCCTCACCATGATGTCTTGTCTATGACTACTTTTCCCATTATTTTTCAGGATTAAGATCATTAACTAGTTTGTCATCCATACATAGTATGGACTGAGAATAAATCCAGGTATTGCCTCAACTCATCCATTCAAGTGTGGGAAGTTCTGCTATAAACCTGGCTCAAGCTTCTGTTTTCTGCAGGGAGACAGGTGTTGCACCTTGTCATCCCAGCCAGGACAGCAGCCACATGCATAGGGCTTTTGCTTCATTTACCCATTCTTCAGGCTGAAATGTAGTTCAATTCCCGTAGAAATTCATCACTTACTAAGTAAAATGCTAACACTGAAGGGAACACGAAAGCTCTATGCTTAATTCTCTTTGAGAAAGCACTTGTGTAAAAAACAGAGCATCTTTGAGTGGGGAATGCAGAGAATTAGCATATTTGAAAGAACAAGTTTAGTAAATTTTAAGTTTTATAGTAAACATAGGAATACAGCACTATAAAACTAGCTTAATTTCCCCCCCTCCCAAAGCAGAGTGGGTATCTTCTAGGTACATTTCTGATGTTCTTTCTCTTTAAAGAGTATCATTCCTCAGAGTTTTAAGGAATCGTTTCTATTCTTCCTAATAAAGCTTGATAGCAGAGATATTAACCCTTTATACACAGGCTAACATTTTTGATTAGACTATACATAAGGACTACTATAGTTATGTTATCTAAAAAGCATTGTACTTTGACTTCACGTAGGATTTTAGACTTTGTTCAGTGTTACTATTTAACTAATGCCTGGATGATGGCAGTTGGAAGCAAGATTTTTGCTTCCTGCTGGGCAAGAGGAGATTTTAGGTAGGTATGGCCAGAGATACAATCACATTGTTGTCTGGATTTCAGTCCGTTAAACAGCTGTGTTGCAAATACACACTTAAATTACTACTGTAATGCAGGAAGTTGGACTCCCCCAAATGCATTCCTTCTTTTTCCTCCCAGCCTAGCTTTTGACCAGTTTACATTTCTTACCCAGCTTATCTCCTTATCAGAGGAGAATCAGTGTTGATTCATGAGTGAAGGGGAAACAGAGACCTGGGGAGGGAGGAACTGCAGGAGGACCAGCTGAGTTCTGCTTAGCATGATATGAAACCACAAGGCAAGCAGCTGGGGGTGAGGAGAATCCCAAATTAACTTTGAGTTTAGGGCTCATCAGGCAGTGTAACAATCACTTATTTGTGGGGAAAACCTTTGGATCTGATTTTCAAATGAAGTTTTGGATTACATGAAGAAGCTTCAAGGTTAGAGGCACAAAGTTACTAAGGAATGATCTGGTATGAGCATCCAGTATTAGAGTTTGGAGAGGGGAAAAAGGAAGTCTCACAGGTTATAATCGTCTTACTAGATCTTTGATCAACAGAATAGGTTATATTATATAGTAAACAGTTTATTTAGTACTGCAGATTGCAGTCTCTCCTGCTTTCAGCAGCACAGAAGTAACAGCGTGTGCCTACTGCACAGGCAAAGGAAAAACAGTTCAGTTATCTGGTTGCCACCAGCCTTGTTAGACTGATTTTTATGGTTTATTCACAGTTTTGAAGTAAAAAGTAACAAGTTTAAGTAATTATGCACTTGATCAGGTGTGGTTTTACTTTGTTACTTCCCCTTTCCAGAAGTTTTCGATCTGTATCAATTCTAATGTTTTCAAGTAATGGGGGAAAAAAAGTGAGAATCCCTCAGCACATGTCAGAGAATTTCAGAAGCAGACTCCTGCTGCTTCAGCCTACCACATTGCTTTTTCTAAGAGCACTCATATTTGTGAGTAGACTTCGCAGGGGCTTCTTCATACATGAAGAAGCAGTTCTTCGAGAATAACTGATTGAATCAGATAAAATGGTATCTGAGTATTAACTTACACTACCTTTATTGGTTCAGTGTTTTCTGTAAAGCTTTAGAATTGAAGGTTCCTTTGCCTGGTTTAATATATGGCATGGAAGAAGTTAACACTTCTAGGAAATACTTTATGGGGAACTTAATACTCATGGTAAACTCGATACTTAAAGGAGTGATGGTAGGTTTGGCCTATAGGAGTTACCTAATGCATTTAGCTTTGAAATAAAGTTAATTTATCTGTGGTGTTTTAGACATTAAGAAACACTGTAGTTTTTTGTTGTTTCTTTTAAGACAAAAAGCTTTGCTTATTTTGGCTAAATCCTGCTCCCCACTATTTTCATAGAACTAGCAGAAGGGAAGGACAAGAGGAAGAAAAAGTCATCCTCTTTTCTACTTTGTCACTCAAAGCAGTTCCCCCACACTATCACCTCCCTAGTTCAGAGGCATTATTAATACCTTCTGGAGTTGTTTGGATCATTAATTGCCTTGTAGCCCAACTTCCACCTTTTATTTTGCTCTAACCAAAGAGACTTACCATTCTGTAGGGGCTGCTTCTTGGGCTGTGGTCTTTTCTCATCCTTCCGTGGAGATCAGCATAGCAGAAATGACTTGGCCCTTAGGCAGCTCCTACAGCTCTTCCTTTTTAGGCAACTAACTTCTCCTGAGCTTGTACTCCCCATGGCACTGGTGCTTTGGCTGTAAATGCTCTTCAGCAGCAGAGCAGCACCTGCTTAATGGAGCAGCACACCCACTCACATAGCTGTTGGTAATCACACCTTCCCTTTTCCAGGACAGTTCTCTAAAACAACAGCTAGCCTGGCTCTTAATCACCTGCCTGCACTCATTGCTTTTACCTGGAGAGTTGGGCAGCAATTGGCACAGGTGCAACTCAACGCTGTGGGAATTTGGTTTGTCTCTAGCAATCCTGAGAGAAGCCCAAATCAGTGCTCCATCATCCATTTGTTGCATTAGTCACCCTTGTCAGCTCTTCTAACAGTTTGGCCTTCCTTGACTTGGCAATCTTCAGTATTTTTCTTCCCTTCGTTTCTCTTTTTGCTCTCTTTCTCTCGGATCCTTTCATGCAAACAAAGGCATAAAATTGTGTCTGCGTTGAAGACTCCCAATCTGATTTCCTGTGTCAGATCCTTTTTGCTCTTGACACCACCAGCCTGGTTTAGCTCAGCTCCTGTGGGGTTAGGAGTGTTAATTCTGCGTTGGGATTGAGTGACCAAGGTAGGAATGGGCAGCTGTCCTCCTCGTCAGCTCTCAAGCAATTCTGTGTTTCTGCTTTTAAATTTAGTTCTAACAACCTGGTACAAGACAGTAAACAATTTAATTTGCATTTAAACATAATCACATGCCCTCTCATCAAATTTTGGTTGCGTGGAATGCATTCTGGTATCTGTGCCTTATCTTTGTTGATAAACCATTTCTCCCTTGCCAGCTAACTGGTGCGTGTAACAACAGCTGAGTATTCAATGGTGCTTTCCCCAGCCTGTGCTGGTGCAACTGAAAATTGCAGATGGTGTAAGCTCTCTTGAAAATGAGATGTAAATGATCACCGTGTTAAGTTACATTATTGGAGCTGCACTTATCAAAGGCTTTAAGGTAGTCCAGCACTGTTTTATGCCTCTTAAAATTGCTTTAGTCTGACAAAACCGTATCCCTTCATCTGACGTTTACCTCAGCAGGTTCTAAATTTGGAATGGGGGAGGTGGAGAACGGAGAGGAGATGGTGATTTGCAGAAAGCAGTGATTTATCCAACTACTCCCTGCTGTGAAGTTTTGAAATTTAGTTCAAGGCATCACATTTGTGTTTTATAGCAGCCTGTGCACCATGACCCACATTTAGCCTGGCTGTCAGGGCCTGGGAGGTCTTCAGCTCTACCCAATGATTGAAGGTGCACAAAGATCTGATGGGTGACTTCCCCAGCACCAGCAGCTGAGTGCCATCCCGTGTCAGTGCTGCTCCTCGAGCAAGGCTGCCCGTCTTGCTGATTTTTCTCCTACTGGGTGATCCTGTGCTTGGGCTTTCCAGTCTGAAACGCAGCAGTGGGAAAGAGAAATCTGTTGAACAGGAATGCTGAGAACGGGCCAGACGGTGACGCTGGCAGCATGGGCTCACTGATATCCTGCGTTAAAACCTTCAGTTGTTAAATCTCATCAGTTGTGTTACCGTGCATTAACAAAACCCACTGGAAAAGTATGTCATCCTCTTTTGGTAGCAGGGAGCCATGTAGCGCTGGTACCAGCAAGTCTGTTAATTAGTGCATGTGATTGACTGTGCTCTGGGGACTATTCGCATTTCCGTACTGAATGAGATTTCTGTCTCTAGTACTACCTGCTTTAGTTTTTAGAAAGTGGAGCACGTTTATTAAGTGCAGGAGCTGCAGGAAGAGAACGCATCAGATGAGCGAGGGAGGGGAACGTTCGCTGGAAAAGCACCATGGCAGTGCTCTGCGTGGTAATGGCCTTTGTGAAAAGCATACTCACTTGTAGCAATGTCAGAGGAGATGCCTTATATATTGTTTTGCCATCTATAATTGCACTCATTAGATAGTTACCTATTTAAGTTAGCTTAGTTTAAAGAAGAAAGCATAACAGTGATTTTAGCATCCTCAGAACTCAGGTATCACCATTCTTTAAGGAACCTATCACAGCTGCTATTTATAGTCTCGTTGCTTTTCCCATCATTCACTTCTTAAAGAGGAATTTCTTTTCCTTGGGTGGAGCTGATTTTGACCAGCAACAGGAGTGGGAAAGGGAAGAGGTGTGAATCAGTAGAAGAGCCATTGCTTTACAGTAAGCACTTGGGGCTGTGAAACTTTTGTTTTAGTGAAGTAACTGTATTTTGGTTTTTCATGTGTATGAGAAATAATTTCTTTTAAATAAATGGCAATCGGGTCTGACTAATGGCCTTGTGAGGATTATTAGTTGTTAACACTCCAGAGAAGTGCAGTGCTTTTCTGATGTACTCACTTTGCCTAGGGCTGAAGAACCGACAGAAAGCCTTGCCAGGTGTGGTAGCTAGGTGTTATCAGGGTGTCAGCAGCACAGCTTTTTCTCTGGATTGCTGTTACGTGTTTTGCTCTAGTAATTGCATCATATTGCTTGTAACATGTTTGTAAATATGGTTTGAGCTACCGTTGTTTAACTTATTTATTGCACGTAAATCACTTCTATGGTTCATGGCTTGTGCTTCCCGGTGTGGATGCCTCAATTCTTTGCTGTAAAAGCTCTTATGTATTCATAGAACTGTGCAATAGTGTTTTTTTATTTGTGGTGAAAATGGTGTATATTGGGAGTCCTTTGTAAACTTAAAGCATGC
This sequence comes from Aquila spilogaster, assembly GCA_024606505.1. Taxonomy (NCBI): domain Eukaryota; kingdom Metazoa; phylum Chordata; class Aves; order Accipitriformes; family Accipitridae; genus Aquila; species Aquila spilogaster. The sequence continues at coordinate 6,729 of JANHGO010007228.1, forward strand.
AACTATCGTGTAAGTTAATACAGTATTTATTTAAATCAAGGTATGTTTAAGCTGTTTTCCCTTTTCAACTGACTGAATCCCAAATATTTTTTCTCGAGGTGAAGAAGAGACAGGAATGCCTTTTTTTCATTCCTCTCTGTGCACGGAGGTAGTACTGGTCTGCTGTTGTACAGGAATGCTGGAGGGAGGGTTCTGCCTGGAGGAATTTTTGGCAGTTCTCTTCCACTGTCCACACTGAGCTGTGGTAAAAAAGAAACATTGACCAGAAATGTTTTTGAATTTCTTATCAGGAATGATGAGAAAGAGAATGAGAGAAGTTAAGATCGGTTAGATGTTTAACAGTAGAACTTAAGAAACTGATCAGAATCTCTACATTAGAAATGATGTTTTTAGACTCAAAAGAGTAGGCTAAGGCTTGGATTCGAGGGCTGTTGTTTTGCAGACTTGAAGAACTGAGGATCCTTCTAGAAATATTCTTTTCTTGGTTGTTGAGTTTGTGTCATGAGTTGAGAGTTGCAGTAAGCCTGGAAGTGATGGGTGGACCAGAATAGTAGCAAATGTTTTCTGTAGTTTATATGAGGGGGAATCTGGTGGTGGTGATCATCAGTTTCTGAAGTCTCATTGTCAAAGAATTCAGGTACACTTATTATTCTAAGCAGCTTTCTGACCAGTTCGGAAAATGGAAAGTCTAAAAGTGACTTTGTAGGGGTTGCTGGTGCTTCTCCTTCTGTAGGCCAATGGTGAAGGAGTCTGTGGGAGGATGGGATGTTTGCAGAGCAATGCAGGGACGTACTCATGAAAAGACAGAATGTTTGTATTGTGTTACAGACATTGTTAAATTACTGGGGGCTACGGTTGGTTTTTTATCTGTCATTCTAATACCATTGGGTCTGAGCTCCTCTGTTCTTGGAGCATGTTTTCACACTTACAGATGGATGCAGATTATCTTTAAATATTTGGATTGAATGTCCAATATGATACTTAACTGTAAAATGGAAATTACCTTTTAAAGAATTCTTGGTATGAGATGTCATAATCCTTTGTTGTTTTGTATCGACAGGAATGCCCAAGGAAAAGTACGATCCACCTGATCCACGGAGGATGTACACAATTATGTCCTCAGAGGAAGCAGCCAACGGGAAGAAATCACATTGGGCAGAGTTGGAAATAAGTGGTGAGAAACCAGGGAATTACCCTCAGTTAGGATTTCAGTGCAATTTAGGAGCAGCTTGCACAGTACAAGCTTGAACAGGAAACTTAGGGAGCATGAAACAGCTGTAAGAAAGAAGTTCTAAGCTCGATGTGGTTCATTTTGGGTAAACTGGAAGAAGCAATATCAAACGGAGGCTTTATGCTGAAATTTTGATTAAATAAGGAATTTCTTAAAAAGATTGGTATTTCCAAATGGCTGTTCAATAGAGAAATTTATAGAAAACAGATTGACTTCTAACTGTGAAGAGTCTTCCAGATCACTAGATTCGTGTCTTGCTTTGAGTGCCACATGCCTTTACATGTGAATAGCATTACTTACTCAGAGGTTACAGACGCAGAAACCTAGTTAAATGTTGCTTCAAGAAACATTAATTTAGGCTTGGATATCCACTTGGACATCTGCTACCTGTGCATAGGAAGTGCATTAAGTAATAGCTCTTTCCTTTCATGCTTTGTGATCTCACTATAGGCTGATTCCAGCTAAGAGAAGTGTAGGTGGTGAAGAGAATATATAAATCCTTTCAGCTCCAGAGGTTTCTTTGATCACAGTCACCTGTTTGCATGTAGAGGATAGGAGAGAGGGAGGAGTTGTTAATGCAGTTTTTAAAAATGTGGAGGACTGATGATTTGTATTTAAAAACCTTTCAAAAAAATTCTTAATGAGCATTACAGGTGAACGAATCCTTGAAGGAATTGTATGCATTTGCCTTGCAAAATAAAATGTGACAGTGTCTTTGTTCCATTAATGATCACACTGTCTTTTCCTTGCAAAATACTTGGTCATCTACTACAGAGAGCCACAAATGCTTTAATTGCTTTTATTAAAATCTCAGAGCTCTTTGCTGCAGGCTTTTGTGTACCAGTCACTCTCTTGTAGCTCTCTGGCAATTACACCTATGTTAAACATTTTGTTACCAGGGCCTGCCTTATAGATACACACGTGTCAGTGTAGCTTTCCCCAGGCACTAAACGTGAGTTGTTCCTTAGATAGTGTTCTTCATAATAAAAGGAATTATAATGTGTATGCGTTGATGTATTTATTAATGATGCTGCTCTTAACGTTGGGGTTTTTAAAGGCCTTTTTAACCTTGGAGAAACTGATAGAGGTGCTCTTTTTTCAGTGCTGTTGGCACGGTTAGGTGATTCTTGTAAATGAAAGGAGAGCTCCTCCTGAGGAAGAAAAATCTTGGAGAGAAGAAATGTTTTGAGACCTTCTGATTGTATCTGAAATTGTTTGTGTGCTGTGCTGTAAGAGTCTTGATTCTGTAACACAAATCCATGTTTGCACCTTTCAGTTTATACAAAAGTTATACCTTTTAAAAAAAATCTCTGGCAATGATGTGTTCAGCTTTTAGTTGAATGCCAGATGGAAATCCGTGTTCTCAACCAAACATTTTGGTCACCCCAGAAATAGTACTTCTATCTGTTCCTGGCTGGCTGGATGCCACAGAACAAAGATTTTTTGGTTTGAAAGATGTTACACAGAAATAAGGGGAAAACTGAAGAACCATTTTGTATCCTATAAATAGACAGTAATTGACGAAATGTTTCTTAAACATCTATTTAACTACTGAGGGGATGGTCAGTAAATAGGTCTGTTGTTTTGAATGGAACTTGAGAGAAGACAAATGCTCAGAACTTAAGTCTACATTGTTTTTTCCCAATCTCATGTACAGTAGTGCTTAATTCTTTGAATCTATAAGATCAGTGATTAATTGATTTTATTTTTTTAATTTTTTCTTTCTTCGCCTTCTTTCCACAGGGAAAGTGAGAAGCTTAAGTTCATCGTTGTGGACACTGACCCATTTGACAGCTTTGCATCTCAGTGACAATTCCTTATCCCGTATTCCTTCAGACATTGCCAAGCTTCATAATCTGGTGTATCTGGACCTGTCCTCTAATAAAATTCGCAGTTTACCAGCAGAGCTCGGAAACATGGTGTCACTCAGGTATGTGAGTACTAACAGGAGTTAAAGCAGCTATTATCTTTGTAGAAAGAGCTTGGGTTTTGGCATAATAGTGATGTTTGAGTAAACGAAAAGCATAAATAAATTCTCTCTTCTTGATTTTTTCACTTGTACTCCTGTTCTGTGATACTCTGTTCTGATGTATGACAGTATATATACATAACGAGCTCTGGAGGTGCTCAGTTTGACAGCAGTCACCCATTTTATGTCTTTCCAAGTCAGGTTTCCTCTCCTATGCATCTCTTTCCAAACTCTTTTACAAATCTTTCTGGAGTTATCTAAAAAATACTGATATGCAGAAAATTGCCTTTAACTCATTGCAGTGTAGGAAAAAGGTCTGATTAAACGTTCACAGTTGTATTAACTACTGTTTTTCCTATTTATTCATTATTCCTAATAATACTAGTTCTTCTCCGGGTTTAATAACTAATGCAACTTTTCTAATATCATCTCCTTCCCACCTTTGCTGTCATTTAACTACATTCACTTGCAAGTTAAGGAGGAAAAAAATATGTACTATATGCAGTTTTTTCACTGAATTTTATGATGTTTAGCTCCTCAAAGTTTTTGTGGAATGATATCTCCTTTTCAAAGTGAAACATGAATAGTGATGAGTATTTGTGTTATAGTTAAAGCTGCAACGTTTCATTTTGTTTGCAGAACACTGTTGTGTAAGCATGTAAATGACATATAAAGGTAAATATCTACAAGCAATATTCTTTTGCCCTTGACCAGAAAAAAAAGCCTTATTATTAGGTTTATAACCAGCAACTGACTTCATTACTTTTAATTTTGAAGGTGTTTATGGTCAGCTATGTTGACCAGAGAACCCTGAGTCTGAAAGTAACTAGAATTTTATTGAAGTAAGGAAGAAGAAAATGGAGTAATGGACTGCCAGCACAGCTTTAATGAAACTGGAGGCCAAGCAAGTTTGTACATAGAAATATTAGTCATTGCATTTTATTCTGCTTTAGCAAAGAGCACTCTGCTGGTGAGGGTTAAACTAGCTGATGAAATTAGTACCGAAAGCTCAAATTCCGAAGTAGTTCATATCTCTATCTCACTGGTGAACTGAGGAGCTACTTTTTAGAGCATAATTGGCAGCCTTGTTTTGTAGTGTGTTGTATAATTGTTTCCAAATGTGAAGTAATCTGTTCTTTCAAAAATAAGTTCTGCATTACTATTTCAATTAAAAGCAGTTATTAGTGATAGTTTTCTTCTCTCCTTTATCCACTCCTCAGATATCGTGAGCTAGCAATCCTAAATTTACTGGTATATTCTCAAATTCATCCTTGTACTTCATCAGCATCCTTTTATTTTCATCAGTCTTTTTCTTTCCTTTTTCAATGTTGCTATAAAATTAATACTCATTACCTGAAGTTAGCTTACCCCTGCATAGTCATCAGTAGTATCAAAAAGATATTATGCCGTCTTTACAATGTTTTCCCAATTTATTCTGATTCTCTGGAGTTCCAGCTCTTCCAAGTCTTAGAGCTCTTTTCAGTAGAGAATGGTAAAGCTCATGAACGTGAAATGTGTTGCTAAGGCCTAGGATCAAACTAGTGTTCTATTTGTGACAAAAACATAGTGTTGAAGTCCAGACCTCTGTAGACATGAAGAACTAGTGCATTAATCCACTGCGCTCTCTCTGTCCTCAGTAATTGCAGCTGATCCATGATTTCTTTTCATTGTGGTGAAAGTGAAGAAAACTCCGTAAGTGCATCCTGTGTGATAGCGCTCTGCAGGTCTCAGCTGTGCTGTAGTTTTATGTTTCAGGCTGGCTCTTACTGCAGATGCTTCCCATAGATTCTGGGAAGTTTTTCAAACTAACGGTAATTCAGCACGATGCATTGCTAATATCCCGAGCCACAGAAATAATTTGCGCTCTCACACTTTAGAATTGGTAACAGGTCTTGCAACTCCCACATCTGGAGAACTGTGTTTGGGCTGTATGGCAGAGCTTACCCAAGGCTCATTGCATCTCCCTTTTTACTGCAGGTACTTCAAGGAAGAGGTGTCAGAGGGAGCAGTAAGATGTCTGATCTTTGAGGAAAGAGGAAAAATAAAATAACTGTAACATACTGTCTTGGAAAGCTCAGGTCTAAAACAGATTCTCTCGATATGCTTGAAGGAACTAGCGGAATTTGCTGTGATCATCTCTTCTGTATAAGAGGGGTTCCATGCATGCATAGACCATTAGATAAAAAAATTCTTTCATCCGGGAGAGAAACAGTGATGATACGTACTGCTATGCCATTCTTCCATCTCACTCATTTTCCACTAGAAGATTTAGAGTAACTATATTTTTTTTGTAATTCATATATAATCTGACTTTTTTTTTTAGACTTCAGCAGTGCTTTAGAAAGCTGTTATAGGAAAAAAATACCTTCCTAAAGAATAAATTAGGACTCTTTTAATCTCATATGGAATGTTATCCCTAAAAATCAATATCTATTAAATGTTAAGTGTCTATGGAAGTGCTGAGAACTGTTGGGAATATTGATGTTTTCAGATTTTTTTTTTCTGTGAATAATATCATAATATCTTCTTTTATTATTATTATTTTTTAACCTGCTGTGTGACTTGTTCATACTTAGAAACCCCAGAATGACACAGTGGGCTTCTGAATTAGTCTGAAATGCGTGTTTTCGACTGTAGGATTTTCATATTAAAAAGAAAACACACAAAAATAACTACAGACCAGGTGACTAGGTGTATTATAGCCTGTGAGTAATGACTTGCCATTTCTAGATAACCAGCTGATTAAAAACAAAGTCCCCTCCTTTATCTTTCACTGCTCCACACCCCAGAGTATCAGTGAAACAAACCCCTCTATTTTTAGCGCTGTTTCTAAATCTGCACTGAAACCAGCTGAGCTTTTTGGAGGTAGTTGTTGGGGAAGGACCAGGTAGAGCTGGCTTTCACAAGGCTAGAATAAATGCTTCTTTCTTTTTCAAATGCTGTCTCAGAGAAATCCAAAGGAAGCAAATTTATATTGGAAATTGTGAGCAAAGTCTTCAACTTAGATTGGGATGGTTTTAAGAAACGGGAAAGCTTGCTAAGAAGTCTGTTATTCTCTGCCCAATTGATTGGAATTTCAGAATTCAGGACACAAATTCTGCTCTTGTGTATGTTCTGCAATTTTGGAAGTTAAAAAAGGTGTATTTCGTGTTTACACTGAAGTTATGGAAACAAGCTGATTGATGAGAGACACAGCTCATTTTTGTGTGTGCCTGGAAATGCGTACACAGCAGATCAGTATGCACTTTGCTTCTGTGACAAAAGCAAGCAGCTTAACAGAGAGAATGAAATTACCTGGGAGGCATGCACACTGCTTTTTTTTTAAAGTGTAAAACAGTGTTGTCAAGAGACCTTAACCAAAAAGAGTTGTAACTGCACTAACACGGTGATGTCCTAGCTCTAGTAGTACTACCACAGTCCTGGGTTTTTTGCTTACTTGTTTTCTGGGATATAATTGTCTTTAATTTGGCCCTTAATCACAGCTGAGCTGTTTCACCCTGGTTTGTCAGAGCTGTTACTGCTTGATCACTGGTAGTTACTAAATGCTTTAGTAATAGTTAATGTTGACGATATTTCTGACTGTTAAGATGGACTCGCCAAACAGCTGCTTTCCTCCTTACTTCAATGTGATATGCATTGTCTGTGCGTGTGAGTACAGCAGAATTTCCCTGATGCTGTTCAGTGTTCAAGTTTGTTTTTATTTATTTATTTTCTTCCTATGTTGTGGTTTGTTAGTATATTGTTTCTCTTTTAGTTACTTGTACTATAGGCTGCTGAAGACAAACTGTGGTCTGTTTTCAGCCCTATATGATTGTTACTCTGTCTACAGGGAACTACATTTAAATAACAACCTGTTACGAGTTTTACCTTTTGAGCTGGGAAAACTGTTCCAGTTACAGACTTTGGGTCTGAAAGGTATTACTACTTTTTCTTGGTATCTGTGCTTTGTTTAATGATGTCACTCCTGTGATGTAAGGGCTGTAGACTGCTAATTCATAAACATTACTGAGTAGCAATCCCAGATGTAGCTGCTTAATCCACTTTTATAAACATTGTTTAGTAATCGTTAAAGAGAGGAACAGGAGTCACTTGGTGAAATCCTCCAAGTGTAAAGAAGCTTCTCTCTTCTCTTTCTGCAGAGCGAGAAGCTTTCTGTTGCTTGCACAGCAATTGGATATGGTGCTTGTTTCAGTAACAGGCTACGTTAGTAGGGTTTTGTGGGGTTGAATACCTGAGATTTGAAGCTTGTTAGATAATAGATTCAGTATCTTTTCTCAGAGATGCTGGCCTTAAACACTGATAAATAAATTCATACTGGATCTATATATTTTATTCAGCATTTCTGTAAATGTGTTTGCAGGAAATCCACTCACGCAGGACATTCTGAACCTTTATCAGGAACCAGATGGGACACGAAGGCTACTGAACTATTTGCTTGATAATTTGGCAGGTACTGCAAAAAGAAGTAAGTGATCACTCTTAAAAGATTTATTCCTGCTGTGTAAAATAAATGTGATTATCACTTTTGTCTCTGCTTTAAAATATTTCTGTAGTTTCAACAGAACAGCCACCTCCAAGATCTTGGATTATGTTACAAGAACCAGACCGTACAAGACCAACAGGTACTGTAGTGCTTCAAGGAATTTTTGTTCATTTTATATAAAATGTTGATCTCTATTATCTGCTACTTAAAACTTCGATGCTTAAATTGACCAGTCATCTGCCCCGTGCTGACAGCCAGTTATAGTAGTCCCATCCCAACTGGAACCTCTGCTTCAGATTCTGTTATAATTTCTTTTAATTAGCACACTCTTCACAGAAACTGAAATTACTGACCAAAGTGAGTTAGTTAGTTGAATTATAACAGACTTAATGGAGCATTTGTTGAAGAATAAAAAATTGAAGACCATGATCATAATTGCTCAGAAAGGTAAACATATTTCTTTCACGTTCCCTATGTGTCCTCTGACTCCACACTTTCTTGCTTGTTGAACTCAGGTTGTGTTTAATTGTTTACTGATTTCTTCTGCATGAATTGTTTAAAATGAAGCCTTTTCTATTTATTAAAATACAGCCTTTTATATTTAACAAAACCAAATGTCCCTGCTGCTGGGTTACCTGTAATCTTGCCTCAGACTGTCTCATTATATCCCTCCCGTTCCGAATTAATGTGAGGAAGCAGATGTTTCTTTTCTTTGTGTGTAAATTGTAAGGTTTTTGAGATGGAAACAAAATTGTGTTTTTATTTTACCTATACTTGTGTTTTGTGGGAGGGGTTTTTTGCCCTAACTGTGAATCTGTGAAATTATGTGGATCTGTTACAGTTGGTGGTATGAATTAGGATAAATTCACTAGCTGTGCTAAGGTATGTGAAGTCCTCAAATAGATTATTTAAAATCTGTTTGAAACTCCTTGGCTTTTCCCAAGTAATGGGAAAGTAACTGGGCTTTTCCCAGTAATGCACCACTTAATGTAAGGTACATTTGTCTGCTGTATATTGCATTAACCTTATAAAGAGTTGTTTTGATTTTTGATTTCTAAGTACACGTTAGTAAATGGCTGCCAGAAATCCCAGCTTGGAGGTGATTTATCCCCCTGGAAGGACTAGAAAATGCTTTCATAGTATAGGTGCAGGTGCTGTGTTTTGGTTGAAGCAAATGAAGCATCAATTCATAAGTCTGCAGAAGACAAAAGAGAAGAACATAATTGTATGTTTTTTTTGTTGCTAGTATATCAGTATGTAAGTATTGTTATTGTTCTGCAGCCTTGTTCTCTGTCATGTGTTACAACGTACTTTGTGATAAATACGCTACCCGGCAGTTGTATGGCTACTGTCCATCTTGGGCGTTGAACTGGGAGTACAGAAAAAAAGCCATTATGCAGGAAATCCTGAGCTGCAATGCTGACATCATAAGTCTTCAGGTAAAAGAATATACTATTATTTCTTTTTCCCTTTCTCATGTGCTGGTTTCTCTGTATTAAATATATTTGCCATAAATTGTATGTTTTCAAAACCCCCTGAAAACAAAAGAAAAAAAAGTGGTGTTCAGAACAGTATTTGCTGCTTGACATCAAAAGAATGCTTTTCAGCCCACACAGTTGGAATGTGAACCAGCAGCTGCTGATCAAAGAAATGTATGTGGGGGTGTCTTTGTATGTGCATGTGATGGTATAATTGACACGTTTTCAAATAAAAGGCTTAGGATAATCATAACTCTGGGGATTACAGAAATTCATTTATATTTTCTTCTTAAAATACGAATATTACTCTCAAATTTGCATTCTCCAGTGTGCTTAGTTCTTATGTTGTTTTTTTTTTTTCCCTAAATCTAATTTGAAAGTGATTTACACTTCTGAAGAGTCTAAATAATATCAGTCTTGTGTGTTTTGGTTGTAGTGGATTCATGGTGTGCTGTGTTCTGACTTTACAGGAGGTTGAAACAGAGCAGTACTACAGTTTTTTCCTGGTAGAATTGAAAGAACGTGGTTATAATGGATTCTTCAGTCCAAAATCTAGAGCTAGGACAATGTCAGAACAGGAAAGAAAACATGTTGATGGTTGTGCAATATTTTTCAAAACAGAAAAGTAAGTGATTTGATTTAGAAAGCCTTCCATTGTGTCTTGCTCTTTTTCACACAATTTCTCGAGTCATTCTAAAGTCAAAATAATTTGGCATTGCTCACCCTTTTTGTAGCTGTCCTGTATTAACAAGTTAGGAGCTCACTAAATTATGCTTCAAATACTGCCGTTAGGCGTTAAAGACATTTGCTTTTTAATTATTATTAAAAAAAGACAAAAACCAGAAATCTCCAAAATCACTGAAATAAGACTGCAAGCAAGGGTCATAGCTTTCCTTCCTTCCTTCTCCTGCTTCCATTCCTTTGTGTCCACAACGGTGCCAGAATCAATTATTTAGTTGCTATTAAACTTGCAAGTTTGAACTAGAGTCTTATGCAGAATCAAAACCAAGCACTCTTTCAGTAGTTCCTTCTTCTTTTTAAGAATAAATGTTTTCATTTAAGTCAGCTTAGTATCTCAAAAAAAAAAAAAAAAAACCCTAGGAAAACAGTATCCTTTTAATTTCATAAAAATCATTCACTGAAATCATAGGATGGGCTGAGACTTTCTCATCGTAAATGTGTTTGAGCTTTAATTAAAAGGGGAATTTATCTATAACGTTTCCTTTGGTAACTGTCTACTGAAGAAAGCATGTATGGTGTTCCTCTTTCAGATTTACTTTGGTTCAGAAACACACCGTTGAGTTCAATCAACTAGCTATGGCAAACTCGGAAGGCTCAGAAGCTATGCTGAACAGAGTTATGACAAAAGATAACATTGGAGTTGCTGTACTATTAGAGCTGCGAAAGGAATTGATAGAAATGTCATGTAAGTGCTGTTTAATTTTTGAGTACACTGTATTTTATAAATGAAAACAAACAAAAAACTGACGGTATCATCGCTTGAGCCGTACATCTTTTCCTCAAATCCTCTTTGAAAATAAATTTCTCTAGGCATACAGTGTGTAAACTTACATTCACCTGTAGAACCTAGTTTTCTTTTCACTGTAATTTGTGCTGGAAAAAAAAATAGAAATACTACAGTTAGAGGGATTCTGCTTGGAGATACGTAAAGGTATCAGAGAATGAGTTGATACTAGATTATTCCTCATGCTAAGTATCAACTAAAACACTTAGCAAACACTTAGCACTTAGTAGTTTTAAGAGGGCTACACAACTCTTACACTAAATGTTAGTAATCCTTTTCAAACAGCTGGTATTTTTTTTCCCTCCCCTCAAACATCTTGTTTATAACTGAACACAGTTAGAGGTGATAGCATTTTCTGTTGCTGACTGTGCAGGGTAAATATTTAATTTTAAATTTTAGCTGGAAAGCCACATCTTGGGATGGAAAAGCAGCTCGTTCTTGTTGCTAATGCACATATGCATTGGGACCCAGATTATTCTGATGTGAAGCTGGTTCAGACTATGATGTTCCTATCTGAGGTAAAGAACATTATTGATAAAGCTTCTCGTAGTCTCAAGCCTGGTGTTGCAGGGGAACTTGGAACCATTCCACTTGTACTGTGCGCCGATCTCAATTCTCTGCCAGACTCTGGTAAGAATACTATTCCTATTATTATTATTTTTTTTTTTTTCAGCCTATTTCAAATGTGCAACAATGCAAATTCTAAGGTGTCAATTTTTAAAGGAATTTTTAACCCAGGGAATATGTTGTTTGATATTACAAGCTCTAAAGGTGCTAAGAAAATAAAAAGATGGAACTGCTTCTTTCATGAGTGACTTTTATTGCTTGTGTAGTACTATAGCTCTGTTTTGTCTTTCAGAATCATTTTGATTGTTGTCTTAAAATACAGGAATGGAAAGCAAGAAAACGTCTTCCAAACTAGCTGGCAATGTTACTGTTGCTAATGTCTGTGGGTTGTTTATTTCGTATTGTTTTTAAGTGTGAAAATACATGTTCTTCTCTTTAAAGTTGAAACCATATGATCGTTTTCTACTACTCAAGTGTTTTAGGACTTCTGAAACTCAATACATCTCCTGTGAGAAAAGAGTTCTTCAGAGCTCTTTAATATTGTGGGGGTTTCTTTGTGGCAAACTTGATAAAATTCAAGAAAATAGCAGATTCAGTGAACTCCTTCCTGACTCTTTCTCAGGTACTCAATTTGAGTAATGAACTCAAGAGCCATCGTTCTTTCTGGCCACTACTTGGCAACGTCTTAGCCATTCCTATCAATCCTAACCTGATGTTATTGCTTAGCAGTGCTGGAAAAGGGAAGGGATTCTCTGTGATGCCAAGAAGGCAAGTACTGGTGGTGCTTACTGCAGTGGGCAGTTCATGTCTGATTGTGCCTTCAGGACACTTAGTCATTTCTTTTACCTTCCAGGACCCTAACACAGCTGTTCTGAAATTAAGAGGCACAATTATAGATTTTTTTCAAGATGCATCTGTTTTGCTTTGTAGCCTCTTGGCTTTTTGGAGTCATTTTAGCCAAGCAGTGTTGACAGCTGAGATCTGTGTGTGGAGATGAGGACAGGAAGCTGCCAACCAAGCACCTATGGAATTTTACTTCCATCTCTTTTATCTTCCCCGGCCCTCCCAAGACGTTCTGTTCTATTCAATTTTCTATTTTTTTCTTATCAATAATCTGTCTTTTTTCTAGGTGGCATTTGCTCTTGACACACACACAGACTCTGTCTCACAGTATCTCTTGTAATAACAGCTGCTGACTATATTGTGTGTGTTAAGGTTTTGCTTATATAAAGCAGAAGATCGCACATACAGCACAAAGTAATCCACGCATGCTTGCTGAATGCTTGTTAACACCTTACTGTATATGTGCCTGTCCTAATAGGTGTTGTTGAATACTTGAGCACTGGTGGAGTGGAAACAAACCACAAAGATTTTAAGGAGCTGAGATACAATGAAAGTCTTACTAACTTCAGTTGTAATGGAAAAAATGGAACAACAAATGGAAGAATTACACATGGTTTCAAGTTGAAGAGTGCCTATGAGAATGGTCTAATGCCTTATACAAATTACACGTTTGACTTCAAGGTAAGGACTTTGCTGTTGCTCTGAAAAAGTTTTCCATCTGGAAACTTTATTAGACGAAATCCAGTTAGTTAAATCCAGTTAGTTAATTGTTTAACAATGCAGTTAATGTTTAGGTAGCTAACTTGGTAAGTTTACCAAGTTAATTTAAAACAATTAAAACATTTAGCAAAAAAAGTGCTTAAAGTTTCCATCTCCTAGAAACCAAGTTTTCCTTTCTCATATTAGTATTATAGTAGTTCTGCAAGAACCAGGGTGCTGTTATCCTTCCCTGTAAATAAGATGATGTATTCTAATACTCTAAGCTAAATGAAATAGTGGAATTTGGGCAGATAGGCTGCCAACTCCAAGGAAATAATCCGTGCTACTACTGGAAAAGAAGGATGGCTCTGTTCTTCTTCAAATTAAGTCTGTCTGATTTTGAGGCTTTGTAGGAGAGTGGGAATTACAGCCTCCAAAAGGAGAGCAGGAATGATGCGGGGTGGAATTTTTACTTGTTTCCCTAATCTGTACTGGGCTACCCACAGGACAGGAAATAGAAATCTCCTAAATTGAAGATAAACTGCAGAGAAGGAACGATAGCATTGCAGTTATTTCTGATACTGAATTCACCTTTTGTTTAGAAAAGTAACTTGGGTAAAGATAATGTACTAACAATGCTATTTCGCTTCTTGTTTTAGGGTATTATTGACTACATCTTCTATTCTAAACCTCAGCTAAACATACTTGGCATTCTTGGACCTTTGGATCATCATTGGTTAATAGAGAACAATATAAGTGG
>JANHGO010007229.1:0-20282 GCA_024606505.1 Aquila spilogaster
TCTCATTTTCTGACAGGCTTTATTTCCGTAAGATTTTCCAATTAGCAGGAAAAGGTCACACTAATGTTAGTGCTGTGCGCAGGAAGGGGGTTCCAGCTATGCAAATAGAGATCTCCTTGAAAGGACAATATAAAAAATACTGTATTTTCCTTTATTTCTTAATTAAAACTTGGTGGGGAGGGGTGTGTAAGAATATGTGCGTGTGTGTATGTGTGCACACACTCAGTGGGTGCTCGCTGGCGGGGGACGGCAGCGCTCCCTCTTGCCTGAGATCAGCAATTTCACTTCATTTGCAGACCTTGCTTTCCTGTGAACCAGCAAATTGCATTCAGCCTCCTGTCTGTGTGTCTGTCCACCTGGGTGGAAAGTGGGCAGGCCTCAGATTTCCACTCTGCACAGGCTGGGGGAGCGGCAGCGGCGTGGGCAAGGGGCAGGGAGGGCAGCGCATCCCCCATCCTTCTTACTGCTCCCCATTAACCCTCAAGCTGAATTAAGGGTAAGGTGAGTTTTCTGGGTTTTAGCTTTTGTTAGGTCGCTTTGGGGATTTTTGATCCAACTGAACTGCAGACAAACAGTGCTGACCTCAGGCGTTTTTCCCCTCGTTGAGCCCCACTAGAACTATCTCTCTGTGACTTTCCCCAAAGCTTTTGTTCTCTGTGCCGTGTGTGTGCATGTGCACGTGCACATGGAAAGCACAAGAACTCTTCCCAGCGAGGTGAGGAGCCGGGAGGTGTCGGGACTTGCTCCCACTCAGCTTTCAGAGCAGCCTTGCATTCCTCCTCCACGCAGGCAGGCGTTTGTCTCTTATTTATAGCGCAGGAACAGCCGCAGCCCTATTCGTGCCCCTTTCCCTGCGCAGGGGCTGCAGTGATTATATTTGGCTGTGGGCACAGGGAGAGGCAGGTGCATGAGTCTGGAGGCTCTCTGCAGGCGCTAAACCAGTCCAGATCCTCCCCAGCACATTTCCTCCTTAAACACATAACTGGCTCTTCAGCCGGGGAGCTGGAAAGCATCTTGGGAGTCAATTTGGTCTTGAAGGCATTGTATTAAGGAAAATGGGCCTGAGTTTAGCTGCCTGCTGACACTCCTGGGCAGACAATTGTTGCCGTGAGTGGTTCACGGGAAATAGGAAATCTTTTCATTTTAGGCTGTAACTTGTTGAGCTGCGTGCGCACACACACGCACGCACTTACATATAGACAACCACCAGGGAATTATTTCACAGGAAATTAAATATTTGCAGCTCTCCCACACCATTTCATATCTTGCCAATTCCCATAACCCCCTTTTCAGATCACCAATACCGGCTGGAGCCCAGAAACTGTCTATCATAACCAGAAGTCTATACACTGGGAAACATATCTGCACCAACTCCTTCGCTGGAGAAAATTGGCCATGTGCCACCCAAGTCAAAGCCCTCGTGCTGATTTGCACCAGCTGCATATCTAGCCCAGAGAAATGTGAAAAATTCGGCAAGCTTTGTGCACCAATGAGTTACGCAGCAGTACCGTATTCCTGGTAGTGAAAGCTGAGCGTCCCGAGCTCCCTGAGAGCCCAGCAGAATGATGGGGTTTTATTCACTTTAAGCTTAGACTTCACCCTTCTTTCTTGTTGGAAAAAAAACCATATTTTTATCTTCCCTGGGTTCCCACCCTGGCATTTATACTGAATGACAATTAACTTTCCTTCTCATTAATCAGCACTAATTCTCTTTCTGACATTGGTGTGCCTAACTCTCCCTTTTGCTTTACCCACCTGCATCTTTTCTGCATTCAGGTACCTCCCTCTGCAACCCCAGGACCAAATAGCTCAGGCCCTTGTCATGGAGATCACGGTAGCAATAAACACCTTTTGGTTACGGCTTGCAAGATCTGATGCTCCTTCAGCCTCACTGCGGGAATACAAGGTGATCTCTTGGTCGCGCAGAGGCAGATGGCAGCGCTCCTGTGCAATGGTGGCACAGGACCAGGCTTCAGAGGGCACTGCTAGGGAACTGTTCCAAATGAGGTGTAACTGGGCTCTTTTTTTTTTTTTTAAGAAATTGTTTTCTCTTCTTGTTTAAATGTAAATCAGTAAAGCTGCCCGAGTTTGTAAGCAGCTGCAAAATAAATAAATTTAATAAGTGGTTTTATCTAAGCTGTATGATTACAGAATCATACAGATAGAGCCATACTCATAGAGCCTTGAAGAGACTTCTAAAATCATTTAGGCCCATTTTCCATCACCACCATGCCAATTAACTGTGTCCCTCAGTGCCATATCTACCTTCTTCTTGAAAACCTCCAGGGAATGATGCATCGATTAAACCAAGAAAAATCACATAAATACTTCTTTTAACCTTAGAAGTATAAATAAGCTTTCAAAACAGCCCTCACAATAGCCACGTCTGCTTTAACGATATCTCAGGGAGGCTCCGTGAGTCACTAGCTGAGCCAAGCTCTGAATCTCAAACCTTCGCTATTGGAGTTGCCTGTAGGTTTGTTGTGTCTTGAGGTATGCAGCTGGTTTGGCACCAGATGTAGCTCTTCTAGATATTACGAGGTGACCCTAATCCATAATATTTGCATGCTGCTCTGTCCTTGGGTGGCTGAAAACTGCAGTCAGACTCTGGTGGAACTGGTACCTTCCTGAAATTTCACGTGTGAATACATTTTTACTTTCTTACCCAAAATTCAGCTATTCTTAAGCCTACAAGCTTGGGGCATCCACCCAGCCACACAGATGGCTTCCTGCCTTAGGGACAGGCCAGATCCCTGCAGAGCACAGCCAGAGCCCATCACCAAGCAAGGACTTAACAGGACATTGCTATTTAGCTGAGCTGGTGGTTAATAAAAACCAAGTCAGACCAGATGTAGAAACCTGCTAGAGAAACCGGATCGTTTGAAAGATTTAAGAGCTTGCGGGATTGTGAGAATTCCTCTGTTGCAGAACTACCCCCATTATTTTTTTGTTGTGTGTAATGAAGCTTCGAAACTGCATCCGACATCCTCGGATCATTAAAGGTGTGCGATGATGCGCTCTTTGTTTTTAATACAGTTCATTTTTTTTACAGAAGACCTTACCAAAAGCAATACCAAAAACAGTGAGGGGTACACGTGTAATGACATTTCAAAAAAATCAAGCGGGCACTTCTTGCTGAAGGACTGTATTTTGCTTAATACCACCTTGAGTACACAATATTGACTGTCACTATAAATAATTGACTTATCCAAACATACAGGGAGAAAAAACTCACTTGACTATTCTATTTTCCTTATACGGACACTGATGTTCATCTTGAGTGTATTTTCATTATGTTTCAAAGAAAATGTATTTCTTGCTGTTATAATACATGCAAACAAGCAGGGAGAGATTTGCATTGAGTTGGCATTAGTTTAGCTAGGGCTGCCAAAACTGGGGCTCTCTGCAAGTGATATGTTTCACATTGCAGCATTCCTCTAAAAACTTGCAGAACTAAATAAATAATGGCACCGTGGATGAAACTAGAGAAAACTGAGCAATGTTCAAGCCAGGTGCCCAGAATTTCTAGTCAGGCTGCCAGATTTTCAAAGAATCTTTTCAGATCAAATTTTTGTAGTCTTTATAAAATGTTGATGCTAATAAAGCTTTGGAAATAATGAGGCTTTGCCTTAACAGAGATCCAGGTACTTTCCGTGCAGCATTTCAGCCAGCACCTGTCAAAATCTCTGAAGGGATTCCTGTTGATTTTCATGACCACTGGTGGGACCAATCTGAGACCTTCTTCTTGGTTGACCTGATGGCTTGTTGGCCCTCCTGGCAGTGCTCGTGGGTTTTCAGCCTGCAGCCAGCTGTGCTGACTGTGATTTCTAGAAAGTGTTTCCTGCTTCTGATTGTTGGCCTTCTTGTGACTCCTGTCCTTCATCCTGGTTTATTATAGCAGACTTCACTCATTAGCTCTATTTGCCAATTAAGCCCATCTGCAGATGAAAACCTGCATATATGTCACAGTGAAATGTTAAGGTTTGCTTAATTTCAGGAACCTGCTGAAACTTCCTCAACTTATGAATAAGGGTAGGTTCAAGTACGTGCTTGCAGCTAGCCCCTCACCTAAGTGTATTCGACTCGGGCTGAATCACTGTGCTGCACTAAGAAGGAAACACGCATGGGACGCCTCAGAGGTCTTCCCCAAATCACTGCGCGCTCTCCAAAGAGGTTCAGAAGAAGCTTTCAGCTTTGCAGACGCCGTATCTCTGCTGCAGTGACCTCCTGGTAGCGGCCGTGCACTAAGTGTTGCACTTGGCTGGAGTCCTCCTCAGTAATTTGGCATTTTAGTAACATGGAGCAGCTCTCCTTGCAGCAGTCCATCAGAGCTAATCAGCTGGCTGTTCTCCATTTCTCACTGACTGGCAGTTTCACAAGGAAGGTTAGTAGATGGTAACCATTTAAATTGAAGAACATGTTAAGTAATGGCAGCTGGAACTTGGCAAGTGCCTCAAAGGAAGAGAATACCTTATTGCATGGGGAACTAGTCTAATGATAACCTTTCACAGTCTAAGACACTCAGACCTCTAAAAACACATAGGTTGGGTATTAGGAAAAAATTCTTCTCAGAAGGAGTGGTAATGCATTGGAACAAGCTTCCCTGGGAGGTGGTAGAGTCACTGTCCCTGGCAATATTTTGGGCCTTTCCCCAGAAAGTGGGGATCTAACGATCCCAGAGCTTACATGTACATGGTCTTTCCCCTTTCACACTCTGACCTGCAGAAGCAGGGTTGTCTGGGGTTTGGTTTTGGGATGATAAACCCTGGATCTCCTGCACACAGAACTGCCTGCTAAAGCTGCTGCCAATGCCCTTGTGTGGTGGGTTAGTCCAGGCTGTGGTGTAGAAGGTGCTTTCACAAGGCTTGGATCATCTTGATTCACAGC
The DNA here is from genome assembly GCA_024606505.1 of Aquila spilogaster. NCBI lineage: Eukaryota > Metazoa > Chordata > Aves > Accipitriformes > Accipitridae > Aquila > Aquila spilogaster. Next base: position 4,888 of record JANHGO010007229.1, read on the forward strand.
AGGGTGATGGATCTGTTCTGCCTACACAAATGAATTTTTTAACTTTTTTTTTTTGAAGCGGCACCATATGCTTTCTTTGGAGAGAAGGCAACTGCAATTTATGTCTGTACACCAGGTATCGTTTGGGAAATGACAATGAGATTTAGCTCCTTGAGAAACCCAGGTAGTGGGAGGTTCTCCTGAAGTCCAGGAGGGCTGAGAGTCTTCAGGATGGTGCAGGAGCGGAACAGGGGGTGACTGGGACTGGTGGAAACAGAGAATGGTATGAATGCCCCAGAGCTCGGGAGCTCTCAGAGACGCAGCTTTGGCCTCAGGCACCTCATTTCACAGTCAGGCACCCTGCTTCCATTTTTGGAACTGATTCTCCCTAAATTAAGAGTCTAAGTGCTGTAATATAAATAAATAATAAAAATAATAAAAATAATAAAATTCAGTATTAAAATTGCCGTTGGGAAAACCAATAAAAGAAAAAGCCACCAACCATGTAATGGCTACTTTTAACCACTTAACATACAGTTTAAATCTCTAAAGAGGAATAATAATACATTTATTTCTAAAGTACCTGAAGTTGCCAAAGGCACTCAGGGTGCTCAGCGATATAAAACCATTTCTAAAAATAAATTAGCACATTATAAAAAGGCTCTCTGTAGTGAATGTACTTAGTGGGCAGGTGAAACGTTTCTGACAGAACATGTTTCATTTGGAAGAGGTCTATTGGAGGGAGTTTCCAATGAGAAGGGATCAGACAAGGAGAAAACCCCAGCTTTTAGCCAGCCCATCCTCACTGGGAATGCATGGCCTGGTGAGGACTGAAGGCAGGTGGGATGCTCGGGTTACGTGCGGGCATCAGCCCCGTCTGCGCCGTGGGGATGTGATGCTTCTTGGAAAGCCCGTAGTAGTTTGCAGAAGCATTTCTTGAGAAAGTTAGCTGCTTGAAACGGCCTTGGAGGAAACTCTGCTTTGCTTTCATCTGTTGCCTAAGGCCTAATTGAGTTGAACACAAATATAAACTTATAACAGACGTTTCGGTCGTTGTGTTTAGCTCGTCTTACAAAAAGCCGGTTTAATGATCTTTCTGAAGGCTGTTTCACTGAGGCAGCAGAAAGATACCCGCTTTACATCATTACTGAACAGTTCATAAAGGAATTATTTAGCAAGATGTTCCGTTTGTTAATCGACCCAAATCACGGTTTCTTTTACCAAATACTGCTTTTATTTGAGGTCTTTGAATGAATTTCATTCAAACAATGCTAGCATCTGATGATAAAAACCACTAACGAGAGGAAAATCATCCACATTTTTGATCTAGAGCTCTCATTAATTCCAAAGTTTGCTTTTAGTTTGTTTTGCTGATCAAATCATTAGAACAGTTTTTATTACTGCTTTGGCATCCGCCAAAGAGAGTGAGCTTTCCGTGAGCGTTAGCTCCCTTCTCTTTGTTTTGCATGTTTTATGCTACATAACCCATATGGAATAAAATTGTTCAGAAGGGGACTTTAATAAATGTCTGGAGAAGAGACCTCTAGCTCTGGACCTACGCAGCCCCTGGACTTGGGGACTGTGCTGGATTTCTTTCAGTTTCTATCTTGAGATGTATACCATAACTGTATATTGTTTTTTTTATAGAAAGATTTTTTTTCCAAGTTAAATATGGAAGAAAATGGTTTGTTTAAGGGCGTTCAGCATTGCACCATGGAAATTTTTGCTTAATGTGATGTTTTCCACACTTGTTTACATGGCTCTTTATACCTATTAGCACACGTTGGTTCTGCCTTGTAAATCGTTATTAATTGCTCTATAATTTTCTGCAGTAGCACCAGGCTGTGAGCTGTGCTTTTTTTTTTTTCTTTCTTTCTTTTTAAGCTAAAACCCCCAAAGTGCAAAACAGGGAGACCTATGAGGACAGGGCCGGAGGTGCAGCCACTTTGCGCCAAGCAGAGACCAGCAGATGTCCTATGGCAATGCTATGCTTACTGACGTATCCAAAGGAAAATCCTTAGTCCCTTCACATCTAGGTAATGTGCAAAGATAGTTCATTGTCAGCAGCAGTTGCATTGGGTGTGAGTGATGCACTATCCAGATATTGCTGTGTTCAAATCCTTGCCTCCTTTTCCATTCCAAAGCCAATGTTGTCTAGACCTTCCTGGGAGTTCAAAAGCACTTGGAGAAATCAGTACAATTTTAAAAGCTGAAAAGTGAAGGAGAGTTAAAACATCCCCCTGCTGCCTATCGTCCCCAAAAACTCTACCATAGCACAGTAAGACATAGGTTAGGCATATGGGCTGACTGCCCCAAACTTTTGCCTTCTACAATTGTCTCTGCTTATTAATGCCTGCAGGGCGAGGCCAGGCCATTGTATCACTTGAAATTTATGAAGATTAATGAGGGAGGCAGACAGCAGTTCTGCGTTAGGAGAGCAGGAGACAATGCAAATTTACAGTCTCAGTAAGTTTAGGGGATAGAAGTGAGGGGTTTTACATGCTTGGGATGTAAAGCAATTCATATTCCCTTATTCTAGCTCACTAGCTGAATTTTATCCTTTAGTTCAGAATCAGCTTATTGTATTGTTTTAATATAAATAGATATGTAGAACAGTGAACAGAATGCTGTATTTAAGACTAATAGGGAAGATAAATAGTGTTGCAAAATCAGCTTTTATTGGTGGTTCTTGTCATGCTCTTTCTTAGGTCTTTCTGTATCAGTTCAGCAAAATTAATTATTGCCTTAACCGTGGAGTTACATATAGATGGATTACTTTATGAGCAAGCAAACGTCGTGAGATCTGAAGAGAGAAAATAAAATAAAAATATACCTTTTGTACCATATGTGTGTGAGTACTGGCTCACGGGAAGTGCTGTCCATAGGTCAGTGTTGGGAGCCAAGAAACTGCACTGACTTCTGCTGTTAAGTGGAAAACCAGGGATCATGGTGCCATGACTGTAGCACACGTTCTTCTTTTAATCTCTTCCTGCTGGATTTCCAGCCTGACTGGGATAAACGTGCTGCTCAACTTGCTCAGTAGTGGTCCAGGCTTTGCTGATATACCTTGCGCTGTCATCTCCAAGGAGCACAGCCTCTGCATGGCTGAAGTTAATTTTCCATCCCAATTGGGTATTTTTCATCCTTGAGGTGTTCTCCCCAGTAAGGATGCAATGCTTTTGGGGTGTTTTTGTTCAAAAGCCCATGCTGCCCAGTGACAAGCTGTCATAGGGATTTACATTCAATACTTGATGTGAAAAATATTGGAAAAGCCATTGTATGTGGTTCCTGGCCTAACAGTTTGTATCCTGAGCATCACCCTCCATCAGTGAGAGCCCCCACACAGACCCAGGCCAGGCCCTGCAAACAACTCCAAGCAAACTGGTGCTCTGTGTGAGGGATTTAGGGGGAAGCAAGTCATGCATGTCCTAACTTGTTGTGAGACCTCTTCACTGGTGGGATTTTCATCCTAGCCAAATTCCTTGCGTAGGCAGATTTGCAAAGCTTCGCCTGAAAAGTCAGTCAGTCTCTCGAAGTTTTATGTGCTATCCGCATGAGGGAGGAAAAAATAACATAAGGTTTCCTTTAGCCTAGTTTACCCCAATGTTAAAAAAAAAAAAAAAGTGGTGGGAAACGTCTCCCTAAAAACAAACAAGGAGGACCTTTCCCTGGAGCAGCAAAGCAGAAGCTGTCCAGCAGCAGAGGTAGGTGTGCTCTGAAAGCTGCCTGCAGAAAGAAGGGAGAGGCTGGCACTGAGCACAGCTACGGGCAGCCCAGCTTGAGCCCGGCGCTGCTTTGGGGTTGTGTATGTTAAGCTGCAAAGGGGCAACACTAAAACAAATAGTGCTCTTCACCAGAGATTGATAAGAGAGAGGTCACCTCTGGTAATACATAGTAGAATTATTCTCCAAAGAGCTCAATTTTAATTATATACTGGTTTAAGAGTATTACTTTCACAAAACCCTGCTACCTGTTTGTGCTTCCAAAACCTAATGGAGTTATATTGAATAACTGAAAGGCCCCCAAATCACACTGACAACTTGTCTTCTAAACTCTGTTATGTTTTGTCTTAGCACAAGTGCCAGTGCTAAAGATTATTGATGCAACTGCTTGCTTTTAGATGCTGAATCACATTAGCCTCCCTCCTGCCCTCCTATTTCATTAAGAATCTGGCTTCAGATCAAAAAATGTAATGCCTTCTCTGTGTAGGGCCCCATAACTTCCACAAGCCCTAAAAAACTGACTGGCAGTGCATTGATTTCTTTCTCTTTTCTTTCTTTCTCTCTCTCGCCTGCTTGCTTTTGTTCTTTTGCTCTCTCTTTTTCATTCTGTCTTTTTCTTTCTCTGTCTTTATTTCTTTCTCATTCTCCCTCTTCCCCTTTTCCTCATGGACTGGTGAGAGAGAAAAATAGAAGTAGGAGGAGGGCAAGAGGTCAGCATGTGAGGAATTCCAGTTTTGTAGACAAAGCCAAAATGCTTATGTACGTTCACATATTGCATCTGATATTCTTATTATATCTGGTCAGAACCAAATAACTGTATGCTGTTACTTGGTTTTCCCGTAGCCTATTTTTTTCTTCTTCTTCTTCATTGCTGTCTTCTTTGTTTTAATTCAGACAAATCAATACTCACTAAACGTACTTTCATTCAGAAAAATATTCCACTGTGGAAGGGTCTCCCTAAAGCTCTGCTGGAGCAGAGACCACAGGGTGACCTTATTAAAACCAGTGGGACTCTTGCCAGTGGTTTCAATGGGATCAGGATTCACTCCAAGATTCTGGAGTCCAGCCAGAGGATTAAGTCCATCTGGCACTTAGGTGCTATAGGAGATGTCCAGAGCTCCATGCTGGGCTTCATAGCAGGCTTAGCTTTTAGCCCCACATGGGGAATGCAGCAGGATTGTAAGAAATAAGGAGTTCTCCTGTTTTGGAAGGAAAAATAAATCCTTTAGATGATGTTGAACAGTATTTGTAGAGTAACAACTTGACCTATGAAACAAGTGAGGTCCCTTTCCCAGTGTCCCTATCAGTGTCATGGTGAACCTCATCTTCTCTACTCAAAGCCTCTTTGCCCATGGGACAGCAATTCTACCCTATGGGGCAACCAGGAGCTGATCTTTTGCATGTAACGTTGGCTCACCAGTCTCTTTGCAAAGAATTGTGCTGGATGAGAACAGAAATAGTATGTGTTGAGACTTATTTTCTTTCCCAGATTCCAAAATGTTACCATGTGCACTGCTTTCAATTCCTGTGTACTTGAATTGTACAGGTACATGCACATATGTGGCTGCACAACCAGGAGTTGCACCAGTATTCACTATTGAACCTTCTGTTCCTGACTTGGTGCACAAGTTTATCCTGCTTGGGAATCTGGTTGTCTCCCATGAAACAGGAAAAAGATGTTTTCAGTTACCAGCAGATACAGTTTAAAGTACTCATCTTAATAGACTGACACATCATTTTTTGACAAAATCTTGAAATCAATATTTCCCCCCAAACAAAAGAGCCGCTTGTGCATTCTTGCCATACTTTTACTTTCCCTCTAGCATCTCTGTGTGATATCAGTTGGAATCAGAAACAACCCCCAGCATTTATCATTTCACCAGCACTGGCATTCAAGGCTAAAGCAAACCAAAATCTTTGCTGAAGCAAAGTCTTGCAGTCACATAACACCATGCTAATATCTTGATTTGTTGCTTGCTGATTTTTAAGGAGCATGTTTGTTTGTTTTCTTACTTATTTAGTGCTACACAGCCCAAGGCATTTATTCATCTAACTTTTAAAGTTGCTTCATTTGGGACAAATTTCACGTAAAGATCATATTAATTAGGTCCTACACCTAAAGTTCATCTTAATTAGCATTGTTTCTTTCCCTGAGGTTCTAGTGATTTGTTAGAATCCAACACGAGCATAGTGGAACACTTACAGAGTGATAATTAGTCAACTGTTCTTATTTCCATTACCTCCAACGTGAGCAGGATTAGACCTGTGAACCACTGTGTGTAACTTGATACAACCATGGCAATTTCATTAAACATTTTAATAAATCTCTCTCACATAAACACCCGTAAATGCACACATGCATGTGCATATCCAATCCCATTTATTTCAAATAAGGAGAATAACTCTGCTGTGACAGTTGTCTCTCATGTACCGTTTCTTTTACCCATGTAAATTAATTTAGTTGTTTTTCATAACCGTTCACATATTCCACTTCATTTCCTTCGTTTCACAACTAATTTCAGGGATTGATTTGATAGTCAGCTATTATCTTTTTGGACATATGCACCTTCTTTGTATTTCTTGTTGCCATAGCTGAGCAAACAGTTGCTTGGTTCTTTATGTAGTATTAAAACAAGTCCTATATCCTTAAATAGGTCTATACAAATAAAATAGGAAACTTTGTCAGTGGAACAAATTTTTCACACTGAAGTTGTGTGAGGTTATGATTACAGCAGTTCAAGTGTGGTATTGTATTGTTTGGAATTTATTTTTGCTGAGTAGGGAAAATTATTTAGTGTGCTGCAAAAACCCTGTAAAAGGAGAGTGTGAAAATATTTCCTATGACATAGCATAGGCTTATAATGCAGCAACATATGGCATCATATCTTCCCTAGAATCACCTTGAGTAATTTCCAGTCTAGTGTAGTACTGGACTGTATAGGAAATATTAGGATTTTGTGTTTATTTATGGAACGAACTGCTAACGGTTATGACAAGAGCAGCAGCAGGAGGCTCTTCGGACGGGTTTCTCAAAGTGCCTGAGAACTTACAGCGAAGATGGATGCACAGGTATCTTTCCAAACACAGAGAAGAAGTGTTAGTAGACTAAGTGGATTTTGCAGCCACTAGGTGCCTTCTGGACATCTCCACAAAGTTGGGCCTTCTCTGCAGAAGTGTGACGAGTTCTGCTGATTAAGTGTAGTCTGCAAGAAGTGTCTGTTTTCTGGTCTGGGGGACTTGATTCCTATTTTTTTTTTTTTCCAGCAGGAATTGGATATCTTTTCCTAGTAAGGCACTCATGAGAAAGCAGATGATTTTTCCTAGGCTCATTTCCAAATACCTGAGTTCTGTATCTCAGAGGGACTGAGGTGTCAAACTTACCTCTGGAAGTAAGTAGCTACGTCACATTTAGTTTTTGCCAGCTGTGACTGTTAAGAGAAGGTTAGACTTGGGATGACAGAATGAGACCAGACAAAGCCTCCTCTGTCTGCTTTGTGTTGTGAGCAGCAGACGTATTGTCCACCACCTGGAGACATGTGTAGAATTGCTTTGGTCTTGATACATGGTCATGTTCACATCTGGGATGCAGTCAAATGAACTTCATCACGGGTTGACAAGGGATGTGCAGTCAGATCTCCACAGAGCTTTTGAGCCCTTTCTGAAGGCTGCGTTGCTGAGGGCTTTTCCATGATGGCTAACAAAGTTGGTTGCACCAGAGACAGCATGTACATGTATTGTCATCTCTCCTCCTGATGGTATATCCATTCTTTTGTCTTTGCTGGTTTTCTACCTCGGAAATGCCCACCTTGGCCATTCAAGTCATGGAGATGATTGTTGTAACACATACCTTTGTACAACTGCTAATGAGAATCTCTTATTGGATTTCAGGGTGAGGTGTTAAGAACTTCAGTATTGCTGCTGTGGTGGTCTTTAGAATATGGGTTGATTCATCGCGGCTCCCAGAGCACTACTTCCGTTTCCAGGCCATGTCATTGGGCTGGGGGCAGAACCAAAAGGCACTTACCAGGTTTCAGAGCTGTAGGCAGAGTAGGAAAGATAATCAACAGTGTTTATGGACAATGTAGAAGAAAGGAATGAGCTATGATCCAGATGCCAAACTAAAGATTTATTTTTTTTAATGCTAGAATTTCAGTGGACTTTTATAGAAGTATAGTGAGATGGAGAGCAGAGAATGCTGAATGAGATCTCTGGACTGACTGATGTACAAAGTGAGATTCCCTCTGAGGTCACAGCTATGTGATTTTGAATAGGAAAGTTGGAGGCACCAGACAGGCTGCAAAGTACGTTTCTCCTGCGATCAGCAGAGAATTATCATTGCTCTCAACATGAAGCATTTAGCTCTTTAGTTTATTGTGCTGAATTAGAAGAAAACTGTGTTTTATAAAGTAACAAAGACATGTAATGACTTCTTTCATTTTGAATGGTATTGAGACAGTAGAGTTGAAATCTGGGTGCTTTTTCCCCTATAATACAATCTGAAAAGTCTCTTGACTAAACCAGGATCTTGCAAAGATGTAGGTACTTTGCAGATTGCAAAGCTCTTTTCACCACTGAGTAAGAGGCTGAATAGTTATCCTCAGCTTTCATAGATTTTTTTCCTGCTTTAAACTATGATTTGCAGATGAATTATTGCTTCCCATAGTGCTTCGTGGTAATCTATTCGTGTGATGCTGGCTCAAGACACTCCAGAAATAATTTATTCCCAGACATATTAATTTAAGTCAGTCTCTGCATTCACCTCACCAATGCACAATCTAGGCATGTTCCCTATGAGTTTCTGGAGAAAGAAAAAAGAGCTTTCTGGCAGATAGATTTGGATCCTTTCAGTAAAATTGCACTCAAATGCATAATATGGATTTCAGACACGCGGACCTTTGAAGAGTGGAAATAATCAATTTGCAGGACGAGATGGAGTCCCGGAGCTGGTACGCTGCTCCAACATGAGCAAAGGTGCTGTGTCCTGTAACCTAGCAGATGTCTTCTTATGGAATTGCAGAGGCAAATCTTTGGCTAGAAAATATAGGATAAGCTGAAGCAGTTATATCCATTCAGACCAGCAGTGAATTTGTCCTGTAGTCATTCACGAGGTGCCTAAAGTGAAATCTATTGCACAGCAACACCAAAATAATTACCCAAAGGGTAAAGGTGTCCAGCAGAAGAGTGACAATCTTGTCATCCTAGTGTGACTGAAAAGTGACAACTTTGTCATTTCATTTCACCTCTTTACTGATTCCCTCCTAGAGCATGGCTTTATTCTAAGTAGACTTCTCTGTGGAAAGCAGTATCTATGGAAAAAAATTATCTTCTGTTTACTTCCTTTTGCTTGTCTTGGTAATATAAATTTTAGCTCTCAAAAATGTTCAGATGATATTAAGCATGTCAGCGTGGTACGTGAAGATATAACTAAGAGTAATGAGATGAAACTGAGCCAAAGCAAATGTTGGCTGAATGGCAAGAGATCTGTTACTGAGGGCTGTTAGAGGAAGGTAGAGTTTCCCAAGAGGAGTGATGGAAAAGCCATCACTTGAGTCATTTATGGCCAAAGTGGACAAAACCTGAAAAGACATTTGAGAGAGTGGAAGTTTTTGTAAAGGATGTGGGGACTGAGTGATCTACCAGGTCTTTCCCTGAGGTGCACCTCTCAGCTGGCTGACGGAGCTGGTGGAGCCTGATCTCACTTCTTCACACTCAGCAGTACTGCAGGAGGCTGCTGAAAGGGACTCCACGTCCTCTCTTAAACTGAGAAGATTCGTGGCATCTTCCCAGTTTGTCCAACACAATCACTCTCGTGCCATGCTTACTCCACAACTTGGTTCCTTCTCTTCCTGAAGGTCTCTCTGTCGCCAACGCTGCTGTTGCCAGGTGGGCAGTCACAACTGTATCCACAGCTCAGAACCATTTTTCTGAATCATGGTCTGTGAAACGCCACCAAACTCTTACATTTAGAGCAACTTTCCAACTGAAATTATAGCAGAGATGACAGCATTAAGCACACATCAGTAGAGTGGGTCCTGAATAATGAAAAATGCATAAGCCTAAGCTGGACGTTTTCCCCCCTCCTTCCCTTTAATACAGAGCAGGTAAATTCCTAAATTCCATTTTCTTCTCCGGAGATTTACATTCTAAAGTTGTTTTAAGATAGTTTTAAGAAGTGAGCTCCTCGCTGTATGGGCTTTGTGCTGACTGCAGCTGCACGACACTTCCCTCCCATCCACTTTCCAAAAGCTAGCATCACTCTGGCATCATAGCAGATCCATAACCAGCCTCTGAGAGGTAGAAGCAAACCCTGGTCCATTAGGAGAGGGAACCCCTTTGGAGGGCAGTTTGCTGAGCTCCCTGGTTGCAATGCCCCATGGCAGCCAACGCACTGCTGACACAGAGCTGGAGCAGTAACAGCTCAGCTACTCAGCACCTGCCAGCAAGCGCTGGCTTCTGCCAAGAGTAACTTGGTACCAACTTCAATAATATCACAATGCGGTATTTAAATAATTTGACAAGGCTGTTTGGATAAGGACCAGGAATTGCTCAAGTCCGTAATTTTCCTTTTGGGAGACAAAGTTAGGATCTGCATTTTTTCAAAGATAATACTGCCTTGTCCCATCTCTGAAGACGTTTTGAAGCACGTGTACGTATTCACGCATATGTTAAATGTGGGTTTTGATGTGGAAAACAAAAGGCTGGTGGTGCAGCCCAGCACAAATGGGGCTGCTGATCTCCCTATCTTCCTGCCCAGCACTGGAACGTTTCTGTTCCACTGTCCTCCACAGACCCAAGAAGAGGTTGATACTGGGGCTACATGGGGGATAGGAGAGGGGTTTTTTAGATTCAAACCAGCAGTGCCCTAGGATATGCCTCTCTTCATTTCCTCAATAATTTGTCCTAGTATCACCTTGGGAAAGGACTTCTAGGGCTGCAAGTTGCATCTTGCCAGTGGGGTGCACTTTATGGGCTGAAGAAGGCAGATCTAGACTCTAGGAACTGGAGGACTGTGTTTATTTCTAGCGCAATGTCTTGATATTATCCCGTTGTTATATTACCCTGGGTTTGTACTGCATGTAGATATGTTTGTACTGGAGGGTATTAAAATTTTCCAATGTGAGAAGCAGCATTTGAGACAACACTACTCAAGCCTGCCCACACCCTGCCACCTCCCAGGAAGATGGGAGAATCACTGTGTTTAGGAAACATGGAAATGTGGTACTTAGGGACATAGTTTAGTGGGCAGTATTGGTGACAGGTGGACAGTTGGGCTAGATGACCTTAGAGGTCTTTTCCAACCTTTATGAATCTATGATTTCCACCCACCGAATCCATGATTTTCTGAGTTATTTGACATGGGTTTGGAGTTGGGACCACAGAATATGTTGTCACATGATAACAGCTTGGCCTGATATGCAGAAGCCAGCCCAAATGAGGCTGAGAGATTGTGCTCCTGAATTCCTTGAAAGGCATTTTCCTCTTGGAGTGTGCCTACGCTGACGGTGCTCTAAGCATCCCAGCTGTCCGAACAGAATGTGATGGAGCTCTCGTAAGCTGGGCGCCTGCTCCAGCTATGGCACCAGGCTATTAACCTTTGGGTATTTGCATTATTAGTCAGTTTTCTAAATCCTTGGAGTTAAGTACAGAGACAGCAAAGATTTTCCATTTTGTTGGAGCTTGAAGTTGTCTGGTATGAATTTAACAAAGCACTCAAAATGCTTCACTTTCAGCCAATTTGCTACTCCGGCTATATTCTGTCTAATATCTTCAGAGAAAATTACTTGGTGCCAGCTAAACACAGTATGCTGATCACCTATTAATTTATGACATGCATTTGGAGCTGAGAACAAATTTATCAACAAACTTTGAGTTCTTTTTCCCTTGTGAATTGTACCAGCATTTGTTTTAATTTCCCAGTAGTCATGCCTAATGTGTCAGAAGCTATGTTCGACTTCTTGTTTTCCTTCAAAAGAAGGGAAAAGAAGCAGAAAAAAAGCTAACTAAAGTTCAGCTCCTGTCAGGTATTATGTGCAACACTTTAAAATGAGGTATGAATCCAAATAAAATATTTTAACTGTGTAGTTTTTTGTCTAGCAAAATCTGGAGGAGAAGAGGTTCACTTACTAAGCAATCATTTCAGCTGTAAACCTTAAAGTATTCACCAAGGTCCCTTAAAGATAAACAGAAAAGAAATATCTATCAGCACGTTTTAACAGAGAGCAGAAATCTGTACTGGATAGTACACCACAAAAATAAAAAAAAATAAAAATGCAGAAATGGAAGGATGTTTAGATGAAGAGTGGAATCTGGGGGTCCTGGGGCACAGGTAGTTATGTAGGAATACGTCCTTCAGGTGCATTTTGACACTGAGGTTTATGTAGTGCTTGGAGCTTCAGGTTGGGTATTAGGAAAAATTTCAGTGGTCAAACATTGGGACAGGCTGCCCAGGGAGGTGGTGGAGTCACCATCCCTGGAGGTGATCACTAAACGTGGAGATGTGGCACTCAGGAACGTGGTTTGGTGGCAATGGGTTGATGATGTAGATGATCTGAGTCATCTTTTCCAACCTTAATGATTCTACGATTCTAAGCTCTTAGGGCCAAAACTACTTCATGGCTGCTAAAAGGCATCGTTTAATCAATTCTCTAGGGAGATCAAGCTGTGCTTCCAAACCCCTGCTCTACTTGCTAAGCACCCTCAGCAAAAGGCAATTGGTACCATGTAAAAAAATAAAGACTTTTTTTTTGTACTGGTTTTCATTAAAAGATACGTACTTTCTCACATTCGTTTAGGGGATTTGTAACTCATAATTCTGGGGGGAAATAGACCCCTTTCTCCTACTTCATCACAGGTCTTGATGTCCTTCATGCAGGTGCACACAGTGTCCTGGCCCCTCCATGGGACCCCTCTGTAGGTGCCCAGTGCATGGAGCAGGACACACAAAAGCTCCAAGGGAAGGGGTAGGCTGGCCTCATTGGCATCTACCCCTCCATCTCATACCTTCAAGAGCTGCTATTGCAGTTCAGAACCGTGCGGACCTCTTTCTGGCTGCCTGCAGCCACACCAAACCCTGGTGTTTCTGGAGCAGCTTTCCCCACCAATCCATTCCCCAGAGCTGGGGAAATCCTCCTCCCGCAGCACAGCCACACAATGAACCCTCCTGAGAGACAAAGATTTAGCCAGCACAGTTGATGTTTTATGAGTTTGTCAAACTATTTGTTGTGAATTGTATTTGTTAGGCAATTAGCTCTGGTTGCAAACCCCTCTGGGCTTCTCAGTATTGCTCGGATGGTTGCGATAAACAATTTCCAGCCTATGAATTGTTTTGGGAGGGGGTCACTTTGAGTAGTCCTATGGTGTCTGAATGTTGTGTGTTTTTTAAAGTCAAATGGTATCACTGAAAAACTGCCTGTGTTTAAGAGTGAAATTTTAGTGTTTTTGGGGGGAAGAAAACCAGTCTTCCTGCAGCTTTTCAAAAGCACCAGGAGGTCCCATGAGTATTATCAGAGACTGTTTTTAACAACCAGCCACTTACTTACTTACTGCACCAAAAAAAAATTGCAGATAATTTCTTTATTTCCTCTCTGGACCGTATTCTCCCTCCTTCTCTTAGGAAATAATAAGGCTCATCTGTACAAAGTAGAAAACTCTCCAGGCAGTTCATTCTGCTCAGTTATTTTTCACACTGCAGGCAACCACTGCTGCTCCTTTCCTATCTATCAACTTTTCCCTTTGTTACATGTCCCGTGTCCATCCCTAGCTATTAGACTACTGAATCATTCCCACCATATGTTAATACTAAACTATCTGAAAGGCTAAAAGAAAAGTCAGTAGCACGCGATCTGTCCTCAGAGCCTGTGTTAGTTAAGGGTCAAACCAGAGCCCATCCCAGCCTAACCTCTGTGCTCTTGAAAACCATCCTCTCTTCCCCAAGCCACTGCCGCACGTCTGCGGTCCTCCAGGGAGCTGTCAGAACCCTTATTCATCGAGGAGCTCAACTAATAGGAAGAGCCCACCTGCTCCAGGGTGACTCCATCTCTCCCCACTGCGATGCTTGCTGGGATGTGATCCTTGCCTGTTGTCATGACCTTGTTTTATTGGTTGTTCTAATAGAAGCTGAAATGGATATTAGTGGTAATTACTCATTCCGCAAGATTCTGTAGGTCACTCTTTGTACCAGAGTTGAGAACCTTCATTGTCTGAATTGCTTAAGTTACTGAACATTGTGCCATCAGTTCTGAATTAGTGCTCGTTAATGAGCCTGTGGTTCGAGAAATTCCCTATTTATTATTCAGAGGCCAAATATAATTCAGGCAGCTGCAATGCAACACTACTTGCCTGACTTTTGATCTGTGATGGAAAGACCTGGCTTTGGTTTTATGGTGGTTTTTTTTCCTTTTCTTGTATTTTTTTTTTCCTTTGGAGTGCAGGAGGGAGGTGTACAGCAAGCAAAGAGCAATAGATTTTTCCCCTCCTAGCCTGAAATCTCTCTCTTAGGTACCAGACTTCTTTCAGTAAAGCAAAAAGGCATTTTTTTGGATGCACTAATATCTTCTAGGTTACTTGGTAGATAATTCCAAGATCGTATTAAGTTTCTCCATAATCTTGAAGATGTCTGGCTGCTGTATTAACCCTCTGCATTAAATAGTCTCTGCTATGTCTTTCACTTTTGCACCTGCTCCTTCTGTGCTCTTTCTTTCCCTCCTGAGTACAAAAATCCGAGGCACTCATACACTGACAGCCTGCTAGTCCCAACTGTTTTAAGCTGTAGTTATCTCCTTTATGTTCTTTAACTGATTTTGGCCCTTTGGTGGCAATCACAGTTCAGGTGGCACCTCCAGCACCTCCCCAGCTAAGCTGGCCTCTTCTCCTTTTTTGTCCCACCAGTGGAACAATCTTATGGAAAAAAAGAAAATAATACAGTGCGTTTGTGGCAGTGGAAAGGAAACTGCATGAACGGGATCTCATTTTCTGTGGGGGCACTGGGAGTGCTTGGAGTTCAGTGCTGGTTTGGGGTTGCTAATGGATGCTGGCAGCACCCTCAGGGCAGGGCACCCACATGGCACTGTGCAGCACAGCACTGCCAGGAGCCTGGAGCTCTGCGCTGAGCAGTTCTCATGTAAGAATTAACAAAGATATCACCGTGGTAGCAGCAGGGATGGAGAGAAATCTGGGACTGAGACTGCAAGTGGCTTAAAGCAGCAAGTGCAACAGCAGGCTGTGGGGCTGGTGGGTGTTTAAGGAGAAGGCAAACCCAGTGCTGACTGGTTGATATTGTGCTGCCTATGCAGATGCACTAAGTCCTATAGCATTTTAGGGAGAAAAGAAAAGAAAAAGACACCAAAAAATGAGTTCTGTGGGTTTTGAAATCAGATCCACGAAACTTCCACTTACAAACGCTATGAATATTTAATAAAGTGGCTGAGAACTGCCGAGTTCCCTATCACCCCTCCCTGGCAATCCTAGCATTGGTTTTCACTATTTTTTTATTTGAAAATGGAGCACACTTGTTTTCTTGGCCAAACCTCTGTTTTGTTTAGGCAACGTTTCACACATAATTATCTGTTGGGAACGAGGAACTTTCGGAGGAAGAGTCAAATTAGCAATTTTAATGCTGGAAAATTCTTGAAGAAGTGCAGCTTGGGTAATTGATAGAGACCTAATCTTTACAAGTTATAGCAGTCTTTGAAGAGT
>JANHGO010007230.1:0-20281 GCA_024606505.1 Aquila spilogaster
GTATTTACAGTAGGGTTATGATACCAACTTTAAGTTAGCTAAGGATATCTGTGTAAGCAACTGGAACATAGAACTAAAGTCTAATGAATTTTTATTTACCAAAGAAGTAAAAATACTTCAACAACATTGTATCAGGACTGAAGGCTTTGAAAAGCATATTTTGAACAACAGGTAAAAATTCTTCTGACAAGTTTCCCGCAAGAAAACGCTGATTTGATTGAAGATAATCCCCTCCTTGAGATAAGACAAACGCTTCTGGGAGTGTGTATGCTATTGCAATACAGATTAGGAAAGAAGAAAAATTACTAAGTTGAGAATAAATATTTTTATCAAACCGCAGCGAAAGCTCCACAAAGTAATTCTCGTAACTTCCAAACAATTCTTTTTCTTCCAAAAATGTTACAGTTTAAATACAGAGAGACAATTTAAACGTTAACTTTTTTTTCTTGAGCACAAGCACCGTAAGTACTCTTTTTTTTTTGTTCCACAAACTCCAACGAATGTCTGTGACACACATAGCAGAAGGGTCTTGTCAGCTTACATGGCATTTTTAAGAGGCTGCATGCCACAAAGCCTAAGGTAACCAGTGTAGTTAGCATGCTTTCAATGCATTCATCTTTTCTTTTCTTTTTTTTTTTTAAACAAACAAACAAAACTCTTCTCTTTGTGGACTAGAACAATTCCAGCTTTCCAAGTCTGTGGAACATGGCAGATGTCATTTATAGTTAGAAATCCCCTGGGGATTACTTTCTGTCTGTTAGTTGTGGTGGTCATAATGGCAACCGGATTCATACACTGCCACTGAGTCAAATCAGCATGAATCATTTATGTGACTCCTCAGACATGGCACTATTAAGTTGGAATCATAGCAAAAAGATGACAGGGTCTTGCAACAGACCAACAGCTCTGTAGCCTGCCATAAAATTCTCTTTTTCTGCCTCAGTGTTTTCTCCCTTGTAGTTTCACAAATCTACTGAAAGTACCATCCCATTTTGAATTAGTGGCCTATTTTTTTTTCCATTCTTTTTTTGATCATTCTCATTTGAGCCATCCAATCAATTAACAGTGACAAGGATGTGATTATATACAGATGCAGCCAGTCTACACAGTAAGGTTTTAAACTGGAAAAATAAAAAAAACAGAGTAATGTATTTATAGGTTTTTGTAAAAATAAATTTGTACTACGACAAATGTATTACAAGCAGAGAGCTACGACTTGCAGAATATTTTAAAGACACAAGAACACTGCTTGGACTGTAAAAGATCCTTATACTTCTGTTGAGAAAACAGAATGATCTATAATACTGGAAACACAGCTGACTTCTAGTCTTTGGTTCCGCTGGAAATGACATCACATGCCTAAGGAGTAAAGTTAATTAGTGATTAATGACATTCCCTAAATACTTCTCAGTCCAACTGATTAAGATTCTCAATGTAAGACAAAGTGGAAGCAAAGCTGCAAGTACTACAACCTTGTTTACAGAGTTATGCCAAAAATCTTCAGAAATCACATCCACTCTCAAGGTCATAGCTCGTAAATGACATTATTTTCTTCTTCTTTAGAAGTACTTTCATTACTTAAAACAACTTACAAATAGGATAGAAAAGCAATAGGTTGATGTTCCAGAACAGTACTGTTGCCATGCCAGTCTGAGCCCTATTCCTAGTGAACTTCCTCCACCGGCAGTGACCAGAAAAGCAACTCTGATATTGAATTCCTTTGATGAAAAATGGCTTAACCAGTCACCTGGAGATTCCCTCAGCCCAGAGCTGCCCCAACTCATTTGCAGTACTGGGGGTAGTATGGGCAAAATCTGCTGTATTTCACCCATCACTGCTTGGCTCAGTTTGTAGTCAACTCTTTATCACCCGTTACCTTCACGTTTTATGCAGCACCTCCTGTTATCACTGCACAGTTAGACCACTGACTTTTACCTTTGCTGTAAAGTAATGAATGACTAGCTAAAAAGTGAAAGTTAAATTGTAGTAGAGTAATCAACAAATAGGCATATCTTGAGGGAAATGGAGTAACCAGCACATAAATATCCACTGATAAACCATCAGAACTGAATTTGCTTTTGTAAGCAGTATGCAGTGTTGACATTGAAAATCAGCCTGAAGCAAGCACATCATCAGAATGTGGAGATAGGAAGCAAAAATGATTACTTAGTTGTATGATGTAACAGGTGGATGAATAATTCATCACAGGGTACCGATTAGCTCAAAACCACTTACTATCTGACACTGACCCTTCCTCCTGCTCATGACACAGAAGTGCAACAAAATGGCAAAAATAAAATGACCAGAAATACCAGCCTGTAACAGACCTAAATAGCATACTAACATTGATGCTGTTTTCTTTGAAACGGGAAGCGGGAGATGCTGGCTCACAGTCAGAATTTAGAGACAGTTTTCACTAAATGTGATCCACAATTTGTTTGTTTCAGAAACTGAATGTTTTTTTAAATGTCACAGGAAACAGATTTTGCAATGCAATTTTGTATGTAACAAGACAGCACTGTTAGGTTAGCATCTGGCTTGCTCACAACCACGGAGCTTGGCAGCACTCTAACTTACACATGCCTATCTTTTATCTTCTATCCTATAACATACAGGTCATCTAAACATGTACAACTCAGAAGCAGTAGTATTATTCCTGGAAGGTATATTTACTTACATCTCTCCTCGGAAAGGTGCCCAGAAGCTTGTATTCCTCCCAAGGATACCCCTTGGAAGCCACAAAATCAAAGACAACCTGCAGCTTGCTGCTGGCCAGGAAACGTCGCTCAAAGAATTCTCCGCTGGGCGTCCGAATACGCAGTTTGCTGACTGACTCGGTGCTTTCCTCTTTTGGTTCTGGAGGCAAAGATTGCTCAAGAGAAAGCCTGATAGCCTGAGGAAAAATAACCATTCAGGTTGCAATATTAACAACAGATGAAAAGGATAGAGAGCTTTTTTTCTTTATGTCTTACAGAATTTCAAGATACGCTTTAGTTTTGCTTTATATCTCAATGACAAAAACATTTCTATTCAGTCCTTAATAACAGCCCACCAGACAACTAATAAAAATAAATCCTTCTTCATAACACATTTTATTAGGCCTACTGTTAACGCATGAAGGAGATAAGTAATTTAATCATTTGGCAGAAAGCCTTGAAAAATTTGAAAGAGAGTAATTGTCAAGTGGCCAACTGCTTCCTTAACAAGTATAAATTAAAGGCAGTAAAAGTATTTCCTTAAATGCACTTGTTATCAAACTGCCTTCCTCATAAACTGAGTAATTGACTGTTTGTAGCAAAGACAACGAAGACAAGACACTTGGTGGCAGTTCAGAATAAAATATATATATATGTAGGAGATCTACTATAAATAAACTAAAACACTGCAAGACAATCAAAACTATAATGAAGATGTATTAGGTATCTGTAGTATATACGGAAGTCAGAAGAGTCAAAGAAGAAAACTGGGCAGACAGACACGAGCGTTCAGATTTTAAGATAGCAACTATTATTATTTGCAGGAAAATTATTCCAAGCACAGGTGTGCACATCTTCTGAAAACACCGTGCATGCAACCAGCCAGAGCTGTAACAACCAGGCTACATCGTGCATCTAAAAACAACTTCCTGCTGACACTGTATATTGCTGCTGTTAAGATTTTAAGGGCAGAAATCAAGTCTGTATTCTTCGTTCTCTGCCTCCAGGACCTGCACACTTTGATCAGAATTAAAAAAAAAAAAGAAAACAAAAAACCGACAATCAACCACCACCACCACCACAGATACCTAATATCACACTGCTGCAGTAGGTGGGCTCAATTTTCAGCGGTACCAAGTGTTGTTGGCCCTCTTGGACGGATACTGATTTTTCTTAAAAATTAGATCATACTTAGAAAGCAGTCTTGTTAGCTACCACCTTGCTTAACATAGCAGTTAATGAGAATCTCAACAAATACAAAAAGCAGCGTAATATTTCCTTCTCCAAAATACACCTCTCCAAAACAAAGAGGCAGTCAGGCATTCATTCACCTAGATTTTCAAGGAACTTTCATGATACACGGTTGCTATCTGTGCCTTTGAAAATCTCCCCAAGGTCATTTAGTAACAGAAACTGATGGAGGATGATTACATTAAAGAGAAAGGAATGGGCAAGAGCAAGATCATGAAGCCTTTTAAATAGTCTACTTCTTACACACGAATCTCTAAGCAAATTATAGCTCAGTATAAATATTTATACATAGAACTTGAGTTCATTTTTGCTCATCTACTATGAGATTATATTTTAAATAGATTCTATTTTAATTTTCTCCCTCTCTCTCTACAGTCAACCACCTGCTTACTGTCTTTCTGTTTTGACATTTCCCCACACAGTATAACAACAGATGCTACATTATTTACGGAACCCAATCAATTATATTATAGAAAAATAAACAACAGTAGCTCATTAGAGCTCTTTTCTTTGTGCAAAGAATGCGTCGCTCCCCAAAGTAACCAGTCTCCCAGGCTTCAGCGTGAAATGGCAGTTTACAATGGATATTCTGTACCAGCAAATCAAGTCAGAAAACAATGAGATGGATCACATTAATAACTCTTGAATCTGAACAAGCAATTTCAGTTCTGTTGATAAAAAGATGTTCAGTATGTGAATAGCTCAATAGTCTGATTTTAAATATATGAACCGAACATAAAGGCACTTCTGTAAGTAAACACTGTTGCAGAACAATTCAGGATAAGTAATCTGTATACTTGGAAATGGGAGTGTTAGTAAACATTATTGTTAAAATCCCTTTTGTTCTACTAAGCAAACAGATCCTATTATTTTCATTACTGCAGCCTACATTAAAACAGGGTAGCCCACACGTGTTTTGATAACAGGGACCAGTTTTGCAGGCTTTATGTAAGAAAACAGTTTTCAGAAGGGCAATGTGTTAGAAAAGGTTCAGGAGCAGATATACTAGAGCAGAGTGAATTACTGTTTCAATGCATACAAAATTACTTAAATAAATAAAACATACTTATTACTTGAATCTGGTTATGGATTTCTCAGTAGCCCGTTACTGCTACAGTACTGATTTATTTCCAATTGCTATTAACCTCACAGAATGGCAGCCATTTCATTACTCTTGACAAAATTCTCACAGTCCAGTTCTGTACATTACTCATCCAGTCGTGTTTTACTTTTGATTCTTGGCTTATGTTAACACCAAGAGCTAAAAAAGTCATCAGATCTGTGGGACAATACAGGAGAAGCGGATTGTATTTCTACCAAGCAATTGAATACGACAGTTTTGACTGAATCTAGTATTTACAATGCAGAACTGTTTAAAAGGATTTTGAATGCTTAAGTGGTTCAGATTTTCTAATGCAATTATCCTGGTCAAAATATATATGCAAATGCATTGCTTATATAGTTTGTTTATTGGGTTTATCTCAGGGAATAATAGATGCATTGGTAGCCAACTTTTTTCAGTTGTGTAATGCAATTTTTTCATACATCAGCAAAGTACACAAGACTGAAATGTCAAGTATGTATTTAAGTCTGGGACAGGGGGTATGAGGAAGGCTGTGATTTATCGGGATTCTGTGAGTTTCAAGGACTTCAACTAAATGGAAAATTAAATGAGAATATAATGCCAAATTTCAAATCTCCATCAGAGATGGAAGACAGAGCAAAAACGTTATATAAGCTCCACTAAAAAATACTGGAACTGTGATATTTTATATAAATGAATAATATATTTTATATTTGCAATAATATTGAAAATATACTGAGGAAATACATATTCAATTGGGATGTTGATACAACTTTGCAGTCATTAGCAAATTCCTCACAAAACTATCTATGCCTAGAAGTCAAAGGACAACACTCCGTCAATTCTGATTTCAGTCAATACATTTATGTGCATTGAAAATTTTATTCAAAGGTTTCAAAGTCCTTTTCAAATATGAGCTAGCTGTGTTCCATAGCAGTCCTGTAAGGACACCTATTTCAAGATCACTTCACAGCTGAAAATACTTAAATGAGTAGCCTGTGAAATGTGGTGGGGCTTCAGGGGAAGAAACATGGCTGTAACACGTCCTTCTTTCTTCTCTTTTAAACTGTATCATGTATTTGCCAGGAGGTAAAAAAGAGGAAGCCACAAATATAAGTAAATTCACGTACATGATGATTCATACCCACAGGGTATGCCTACACTGTTTAACAGATATATATGATAAGAAATTAACAAAAATATTAATTTGAGGTTCACAAAAAAAGTAAACTTTGAATTAAGGTTACAAAGTGTGCTGAATGAAAGCTGCAACCTCCAGAAGCATCAAGAATCCAGAAAGTAGCTAGGAAAAGCAAAACATCCCACCTCACGTTCTTCCTCCTGTTCTTTCCGAATCTGTTCCAAACGAAACTGCTCTGCCATTTCTCTCTCTTGTGCTTCCCTCTAATAAACAGAAACAAACAGTAATCACACATGTACGCACTTCACTTTCCAGCATTTAGTTGTGTCCATTAAGCTACGTGAAAGCATAGAAACTTCTTAACTGCTCTGTTGGAACAGGAATGGTTCATGGATGACTGACATATTTGCATAATATAAAGCCATATGAATAAAACCTTCATAGTCCTCACGAAGCTTGTTAATGGAAAGTAATCTCAACTCAACTTCTGTCATCAAGAATTTACCACATTAATATGATTGTTCGCATATATTTTGAAATCTCTATTTTGAATTGTCCAACCATTTCATAACCACTTAAGGCAATTATGGCTCCTACAGCAAAGGTCTAATCTTAAAAAGCAGAACTGAAGTGAGGGAATCCTCTTCTCCACAGATTTCACCACTTGTGAAGAGATTCATGTCCCAGCGCTCACAATGCCACTTTACCACATACACACCTTTGCTCTGTCAGCTTCAAGTGATATGCGGTATGCTTCATCCTGCTCTCTTTTCACATTTTCTCTGGCTTCGCGTTCATCCTGGGGAAGAAGAAAAAGAAATTGAAAACTATCAGCACACAGTGACAACTGCGACACATATCTTTACGTTCACCAGTATTTTCTATCTTCAATGGTCTAATAATATATAAAAAAATATTTGATATCTCACAGGAATCAGTCATGCAGCTGACCACTTGGCCTGCCTTGTAGTATGGAAGGACATTGCGTGGTTTAGAGAAAAAGGCTGAATATTAGCTTGCTTTCTGCTCCAAACGACAGCAGGCAATGGCTCATCCTTCAAGAGGATGCCTGCTCCCAGGTTCTTCCTTGGTAAAAATGCTCTCAAAAGGACCTGTCCAGGGTCATGGCTATTAAACATCACCCAGAGACCTCAATTCATACTGAACACAACGATGTGAAAGTAACAAGCCCTGCCCTGAAGTGTCTCAAACATATAGACGCAGGCAGACAAGAAACATGAGGTTAGTATGCCAGCAAACCTTGCAAAGTATCTTATTAGCAAACACAGCACAAATAGTAAGAGATCATGAAAAATACGCCAATGACAAAGTGAGGCATCATCTATACAGTGGAAGATCAAGAAGCAGATATCCCTGAAAGCTGGAATAACTGCATGGGGGTGATATCTGACAAAGCAAAGTATACAATCCATAGCTTTGTCCTCTGCTGCTGCAGCCAGAGAAAGAGCGTGCTGCTCTGTGCTTACTCTTCTTACATCCTATAATCCTCCCAGAGCCCTGCAGAGGCTGCAGTGTTTCCTACAAAAACCAGTAAGATTTAGCTGTAAGATTGCTGGTGGGCTCAGCGCTGTCACCCGGAGTTAGCAGCACCGCAGCACTTACACTGGGGCTTCACAGAAATGAAAACCTACAACTCACTCCTTTTTGAAGCATTATGGTAATCTTCCCATTCATCTGAAAGGATTGTTCCACATAAAGGAATCATTTTGCAATCAATTTAATCAGTTTGTTCCCAGAAACTTCACTATTTGGCAAAAACTCAATTCTAATGGAAGTAGAGTACATTAACTGTTATTGTCAGGTTACGCAAACATGCCAAGATGTTCCTCAAATGAAACTCTTTAACATACGAGTGGTTAAGAGGTTCTGAAGTTGAACATAACCATATGAGGATAAATTGCAGGAGGAAGTATACAACCTTCACCTGGAAAGTAATAAGATCTTTTTAGAGGAAACTCTTCTTCCTTATAGAAACAGGACCCAAAATTATTCTGCAGTCAGTCTCTCCTACGTGCCATACACAGATGATAGAGAAACCATCACCTTTTTTCAGCAGAGCTAAAACATGAGTAGACAGAATTCTTGCAAAACATTTTGTACTTTCTGTAAGCACACTCTAAGTTTATCTTCAAATGGTGGGAAGCAAAACTATCTTCCCAAATCAGCTCACTGAAAGAAGACTACTTGAGGCAATCTTCAGAGGACAAGCATTTAAAAAAAATACTAAGAACTGTTTTGGAGACAACCTGTTTAGCTTCCATGTTTTGCAACTTCATACATCTTCGTAACTGAATTTCAAGAATCGCACAAGTCCAGTAATGCCAGAGGGAAAACTGAATGATCAGCTGCAGTTGTTGCAACTACAAGCTCTTTCCTTTGCCAAAGATTGCTAGCAAGTAATATATAGTCACTTCAGCTTACCGAAACAAACAAACAAAAAACCCACCCTCAGACTGCTAAGAAACTGTGTACCGACTTTTATTCTGCATTACAGAAACTATCTAGAAAACTCAACGAAGTTACCTGAGAAGAGCACAGGCTTCATTTACCTACAAGGATCTTCACTGAGTAATTTCTGTAATTGGTTTCAATTACATACTCTGGATGGCGCCTTAAAAAAATACTGACACTATAGATTCTACCATAAGAATATAAATATTAATTCCAGGCATTAAAAACTACATACTTGTTTCCTCCCTACTCATCATAGTTATCATTGTCCTAAAACTGGGTTATGAAAAAGATGTCAGGAATGTGAAGAATTGCTACGCATGACTGCCAGGTCCTCATAAAAATATGTAAGCTGTGTCTAAAAGTAAATGGCTGTGCCACCAATCTTTACATCACATGGAAACAATACTGTTCTTACTGAAACACGTCTGCAGGTAGAATAAACAGTACTGGAATTCCAACTTCCATAGGTGAAAAGCAGATGTAATCAGTCATATGGAATGCAGTTCTGCATGACTTTTGTGTTTTGTTGACACCAACCCCACTCTATAGGAACAGCCACAACTACGGTGATTATGGCAAATTTATAGTACTCTCAACGTTACACTTTGGAGAAATGGTAAACATCAGATGCTGCAGTTCTTTCTGTAGTCCAGTTTGATACTTTGGTCATCACTTCTTCTAGAGAAACCACACAAAGCGTAAGGATAAAAATGACAATAGTGAGAGAAAAAGCAGATCTAAATATTTTGCAAAGAATCTTTCATTGCGCTAACAAAGAATGCACGAAGAAAAAAAAAACAGCAGTACTACCAATAATTAAAAGATCCGAAGTGTTACCCACTAACAAAATGTCAGGTTACTGACAACTCGTCAACAAAACCACGACACAACTGTTAAACCCTACATAAATGGCAACACCTACTGAACATCAATAAATGCACTTCTGCATTACTTTTGCAATGAATGCAAAATGGCCATCTTCCACTTTCAAGAAATCAAGATGTGAACAGACAAAGTCTTATCCTGGTTCGCTTGAACCGCCTACATCAGAAACAGAGGTTATGCTCAGAGGTAGAAGAAAATAGAAAGCAGTTATTGAAACCGTATGAGGATTACACTACAGCGCACAGGACTGTATCTTCTACCTCAAGAAAGCAGACAGCAGGAGTAGAGGCTATTCAGTGATTAGTGTCAAACATTACAGGGATATCGAAAGATTTCTAAAGGCAAAGATACCACAAAAACAAAGGGAGTGCTCATTAAGATGACAACGTACGACCCAAGCATTCATAAAGAAGGTGAACCAAAGGTCTCTGCCTTCCCATTTTGACAATGCACCAATAAGATGCCGTCAATAAAGAGAATATGAATTTTTCCACAGAATATATTCTTTAGCTATTAATTTCTATTATAATACACATTAGAGATGTTAAATCACAACAAAAAAAATAGTAAATATACATTCATGAGAGGGTTAAAATGGACCAGATAAAATATTCTTGAGTAATGTCCACAGCAACAAGACTAAGAAAAACTTAGTTAAGGGTTAAGAAGAAATACAGGATATCACTCTCTAGTAATTATTCCCTACTCATTTTATGAAGTCACCTCTAAAGCACCTAACAGCAGGCACTGTCAGATGCAGGAGGATGGAAAAGCTGGATTTCTGACTGCGTTTAGGACAGCGACATCCCCTTCTCCTGCACATTATACAGGGCAAAAATACACAAGGACAAAAAAAGAAAAGTTGGCTTTTTGGATGGGATATTTTGCTGGATATGTCAACCTTGGAAGTTCTGGGCTTTCTGTTGTTGTTGCCTGTAGGTAGGATTTAATGATTTAACCCCAGGTATTAGTTTTGCACCTGACTGGTTTCAAGGGGGATGTGCTACACTTTATTCCTCATTGCATTTTAGGATGAGTTTTATTGTGAAGTAAAGCCAGATAAAACAACTTGAGAAGATCAGCATGAGCAGAAGACATTTATCAGAACATCAATGAATAAATGGTTGTTACAAAAAAAAAGAAAAAAGAAAAAAGTTTATTCACAAATGCTGAATGTTCATCTGAAAGATGGCTCATCTCACTGAACCACTCCTGAAATTAAAAACTGAAAGAGCTTTAGGCTATTCATGGGAGCGTTAAAGAGAAACACCCTTTTGTCCAAACAAACCAGTTTAATAAAGGCATTAATTTGACTCACTGGAGATGACAGACTTGCACATTGTGTAACTTAAACATACATGATGGGAAATACGTAGAAGAAAAAAGTGTACACAAAGCGCATTAGCCATACGGGGACGACAGAAACAAAGAGGAGGAAAGTTTCTGTGGCGGTAGAACCAGAGATGGGGAGGCAGAATCCTGTCTGTTTGTATCAGCCCAATTCCAGCTACTGATTTTTGCAACTTACCTCACGTGATAAGAATGAAAACAAAAACAAAACCTTGTAGAGGCAGACCTGCAGTTAGTTTCCACAAGAAATCATCCAGATGGTCTTGTGGATGCCTACAGATCTGGATTATATTGCAGGGAAAGTTGAGGTTTATTAAGAGAAGTAAAGCTAATATCCAGTGATTGCAGCCATCAGCAAGCACAGCTGAAAATCAGTCTTAACTAAAGATACTTTCATTTCATTTTCTTTATTTCCACTGTCATTACTTCACGTTTTGTCCAAGTTCATAATGATTCGTAAACTCTTGAAGGCAGCAAACGTACCTGCTGACGTACTAGTATGGCACACAATGGAAAACCAATTGCTGGAGCTTTGGGGTGCTATCATATTACAAATACAAAGTTGGAAAATTTATTCAAATAAATTTTGATTACTGTAGTTTAATTAGTTATAACTAGTAATAATTAGTAAATGTGCTAATTGGATTTTCAAGGGGTTATATCACAATCTTTGTTAGATGCCTGTCATCACCATTATCCTTTTGTTCTTTGGAATTTAATGAATTTCTTGTATTTATTCTCATAGCCGCCTGTTGTGCAAATATTATATACCATGATATATACGAAATCGTTAGATGGGACAAAAAATATTAAAGGTATTAAAAGGCCTAATTTCTAATGATTTTAACTCAATTCCTAATCAGAAATTGCAGAGGTCCCCCTGCATTGTTGATGAAAGCATTTAGGCCATCCTCTAACTGGAGAACACAACTGCAGGAAAGGAGTGGAAAAAAGCTACTGATGTGAAGCAGGAAAAGGTCACCAGATCGCTGTTTAGGAGAACATTCAAGAGGGCTGCTCCTCTTGAGTTTCGTTTGTGGCTGTGAGATACAACTTTTAAAATTGCAGAAAAAAAAAAAAAGAGAAGGAAAACTCTGATATTTGACAGCAGAGAAGCAGAAAAGAAAGACATGGTGATATGAAGCTCCTTACTGCAAAGTTATAAAAATAATACGTGGGCAGTACATCCCTGCCTAGTACAGACAGTTCCGAGATAGACACACTAGCGTACCTCTACAAATGTGGTAGTGAAAAGGTGAATCGATGTATGTTGCTATTTTGGAGTGGCTTCTTTCTATTTACATATCTTTTACATCTCTATCCAGATATTAATTAGGAAAGACATACATTTTTCTCACACTGCAGCATCTTGGAAGAAGGGATGTCATCTAAGATCACACAGCAAAGATTCTAACTTTGTAGGTCTCCATTTTTCTATAGTTTATCTTCCGTGAGAATGCTGACATCCATTTTTCCAGTTTAAAAATTCTTAAACATCAGCAGCCATAGTTTAAAGCAAATTGAAGTTTTTATTTGGATTTGTGAAATTTTCCAAGCAATTGTAGGTATTTCAATTCCACCTGGAAGTCTAATTTGAGAGCAGGAGTGCTAGTGTTGCATAGCTACAAAAATAAATATGGTGAGAGACCTACTGTTACTTAAAAATGGACAAGTTGGACCAGCTGTGTAACAGTCAATGCTTTTACAGTAATAAATGTTGACAGCAAAAATAAAAAGAATGCATTACTGAGACATCATCAAATGAGCCCTGTCATTACATGGAAACTCCACCCTGTATAAGCTTGTCAAAAAGTGTTACTGTAATCCTTTGAGAAGCCTCCTCCTCAGGCAACAGAGAAAAATGCTTAGGATCAGCCCAGAACAGGTGTGTTGTACTGTAATGCCAGTGTTTAATCACAGATCTCTTCACATTAATCTCACAAAGGAACTAACTTGGATCTATGTGGGCCCATCATGCAATGCTAAGATGATTATTTAACTATCAAATTAAAGCAAGCAAGCAAACAGAATGTTTGCAAATGGACATTCCAGGGCGTACAATATTTTACAATTATATTTTTTCTTGTCAAAGTCCAGCAGCAGGTACTGACACTTAAGAGGAACTGATACCATGCATTCCTTTCAAAGTCAATCCCTGATGAATATCAGTTCACACCTTGATCAACATTGGCAGAGGCCAGTTCTCTGCTTTGATACCCTCTTTCACTTACAGCAGAAAATCTTCAGTGGCATTTATTTCCTCTTTGAAAAAATCCCCAACCCTGCTGCCCAAACAATAGTTAACGTATAAACATTTGTAGTGTGGGCCAGAGAAGAAGGCATGGTTAGAACAGGAGAGTATTTCTACTAGATGTATAAAATCATCAGTGCAGTCTATTATACCACTAGGACCCTGAAACTCATAGGACTATTTCCCTGGGAGCTGGTAAACCACTGTTACTTTATATTAAATGCATCCATTAACTTATCAGAATAGTTTTGCATAAGCAACCTGAGGCTGATCAGCAGACTCTAGATCTGACCACCCTGACAGGGTGGGACCATATTTGGCCATGTGGCCTTGCTGCTGTTGTTGCCATTGACTCTACCACTTAATTATCTATTGGCCACTTCTTACCAGAAGTGTCATATTAGTACAACATCAGTACATGGTTGATCATGTTATTATTTGTAGCTTTTTACTATGGCAATTTGAGTACCAAACTCCTAAATACAGTGTGACAGCTAGACCATGTGTCTGGCACATCAACAGTGTGACCCAAAAGAGGGAGGAGGTTTCTGAAATGTCGTCTGGTCCACACAGCTGTCACACAGCCAGCAACAGGCACAGTGGTATATGACTGGCCCAGAAGCCCTGGAGAGAAGAAGAAGAAGAAAGGTTGCCAGATTTGTCCCACTTTAAGAAAGCTTGGAAGAGAGAACAGATGCCTACATTTTGCACCACCTGTACCTCAAGACAAGCATGCTGGATTACTTTGACTATGTATACACATCTCAGTATTTTTTGACATATATCTTTGGAGACAACATAAGGAAAAGCTTAATCAAACACAACAGATAAACTCTTAAATCCAATCACTGGTTACATGATGGAATGACACTATGGAAATGTCCCATTTTGCCTAATTAAAATTGTATGAGGCTAAATCAGTAAATTTCATTAATACACGGATGCAAAAGCACAGGATTTAGCTGGCCGTATGATTACACCCAGTAACAAAATGTCTCACATTACAGAGGCGAGGTAAGTTGGTGACAGCGTTCTGAGCATCCAGCCTACAATACCTTGATGATTCACAAGCTGACTGCAAGATGATGCCTGAACAGCCACAACCAGCATCACAACACACACCTGTACCATTAGAAGGCTGTGGTAATAGTCATCCTGTACTGAAGTAACCATCAGAGGGCACTGCAAAACATGCTGTGCTAATCAGACTTATGCAATAGCTGTGTCTGAAGCTTTCATGGGCATGCAAGTTAAAAATCCAAAATGGAGAAGTTCAGCTGTGTAAACTGACTCACTAATGCTTACATGCTGTTATTTAAAAGTGTTTTCAGTTCAATTTCTCTCTCTCACACACATCTGTTTACAGCAAAGCTATACAGATGACTTCTCTTTTTAAAGCACAAAGGAATTCTCAGCTTATCTTCTTGTGGTTTTACAATGACTTACTGTTGCTATTAAGAAAACAGTAACAGAAACCGGACTCTGTATCCTGTTTGCTATTGCCATATTTGAGAAAAACATGCACTAACTGCAATGAGACCTTAAAAAAGAAAAGGTGATGATATCTGAATACCCTAAGTTGTCAAGTACAAGACTTAAAGAAAGCTACATGTTATGTAGCGAACCACAAAAAGACTTTTTTTTTTTTCAGGTGAAAGCCCTCCAGTGAGTACAGACTGCTTGCCAAATTCTCCTCTCTCTAGAATACCTATTACAGTCATTTTTCATCTTTAAATTTCCTGCTACAAAGGCAGAAGTTTCTGAGATCACCTTTCCCACGTGCTTGTAATAAGTGATGCCAAGTTACAAGTAAATATCCTATTTGTGTATAGAACCCACAGCATCTGAAAATCTACTGCCCCTGAAGTTTATGAAATTTTCCATTAGTTTTCTGAACGTCAAGGTGTATTAGGAAAAACAAAATAAAACAACAAAACTAAACTAAACCTCCCACTGGGAAAGAAATGTCTATGGTCTCTCAGGGACAAGAAAACAAAAGGCAATGTGAAAAAAAAGACTACAGAAGACTTAGACAAAGATAGACTTTACAGAATCATAGGGGTTAGAAGGGATCTTCTCCAGAGGAGGAGAAAAGGAGACTCCGTCACCTCTCTGGGCAGTCTGTTCCAGTTTCTGTCACCCTCAAAGTAAAGAAGCTTTTCCTCATGTTTGTATGGAACTTCCTGTCTTCCAGTTTGCACCCGTTGTCCCTTGTCATGTCATTGGGCACCACCAAAAAGCATCTGACCCCATCCTTTTGACTCCCATCCTTTAGATACTTATAAGCATTGTTAAAATCCCCTCTCAGTCTTCTCCAGGCTGAACAAGCTCAGGCCTCACAATCTTTCCTCACACTGGAGATGCTCCAGCCCCTCACCATCTTTGTGACCCTCCACTAGGCTCTCTCTAGAAGTTCCCCACCTCTCTTGAACTTGAGCGCCAATAATGTGGCCTCACCAGGGTGGAGGATCACCTCCCTTGACCTGCTGGTCACGCTCTTCTTAATGCACCCCAAGGATAGCACTGGCCTTCTTGGCCACAAGGGCACACCACTGGCTCATGGCCAACCTGTTGTCCACCAGGTCCTCCTCCATAGAAAGAAGTACCGATCACTCTGGGGACATGTATTACAGGCTGTCACTGTTCTTGGTCACCCAGGGAAGGGCTCCCAGCAACTCAAGATGCAGAAGCCAGTTGCCAGTTCTGCAATCACAGCCTCAAGGCTACCAAGCTTTCTCTTTCTTTAAGCTTTGTCTCCCTCATGCCCAGATCCTTCTCAGTTGCAAACCCATCTGGTTTTATCCAGGTTGGGTTTATAACTATCTCGCTTGACTCCCACCTTTTTCTCTCCTTTGCACTGATCTTCCCTGCTCTGGAAAATTGTTCTGGTCCCCTGTTCCTCCTTCTATTCCACTACAGTTTCTATACCCTCCTTCACTCCTACCTTCTTCTCCTATCTCTTTCCTGTTCTTAAACCCCCGCCTTAGTATGTCCTTCTTTCTTTCTGCTTCCTTCCTTTCTGGCAGCTTTCGTGGTTTCCAGTTCTGAGTCTTTTTTTGAACTCATCTGTGATGTGAATTTTACCTTCTTATTAAAGCATTAAAAAATAAATCTATACCCAACATATTGCTGCTAAAATGTAATAAAAGAATTCATTTATATCACGTCTTGGATTTTGTTGTAATTCTCATATTAAAAGCTGTGTTCAGTATTAACAAAATCAAAGTCAATTTTCTTTACCAATGAACTACAGGTAGCATAAATAAAGAAGAAAAAATGAACAACAAATATTGTGCAGATACCGTGCCTTCATATTATTATAATCATAATCAGCAAATCTCCTACTAATAAGATACAAGATTTAAACGTGAACAATGTGTTTAGTGAATTATTGTCAGTCAACATCTATACAACAGGATAAGAATAATCTTGAACGGCAACACATCAATTATTATAAATTTTTAAGCACTTCATTACTTCAAAATGTCACTCTCAATTTACAGAGTAACAGATAAACATCTCTCAATTGTACACCTCACTGTGTCTACTTCTTTGCAACTGAAACACTGTTTTTGAAAAGTTGTATCATCACTTACCCATTCTACATTGTTCTGAATGGTGATTCTGTACTGGCATACTTCTAGTTCTCAAGATTGCTTTTAAATCTCCCTTTAAAAAAATACACTTCAGGCACATAAATCTATTTCTCCTTTCTACCTACAGCTTAGTCTGGTCACTGGAAAAAACCCTGATTGCTGTTTCCTTGTATGAGCATATTAAGCTCTATAATTCCACTGCAAAAGCAAACAGTTACTCATGACTAATAATTAAAAAAAGGAAACAAACATGAAAATAACAGTAAACCAATAAGGAGAAGGTTTTCTTTTTGAAAGAGAGACCTGACTACCTACACAAAAGAGTCTTGTTATTTTTGTCTCAGGTATTGGAAGAGACACATTAAAATGTGCCATACCCACCTTCATTGGCTAAAGAGACATTTGGTTATTTTTGCATCCCAAGTGATCTGCAATAACTTTCAACTCTCACCTCATCCTTTATATCTTCCTGCTGCTGGGCACTGAAGATCTCCATTGCAGCCATCAGCCTCATCATTAGCTCATCCACTGTCGTGTTACCTAGCAACAAAGGAAGACCACTGAAATTCATAGCATTAAAGTTATTAAAAAATAAAAAATAGAAGTCATCTTAGAATTAATCTGTAAGAAATAGCCAGTTCAAAAACAGTCAGTAGAAAATACAAATATCTCAGTAAAATTATTCTAATTGAAAATTCAGAATTGTTTTTGCAAGCAAACGTTGATCATAGGACAAAATTTTGAGTGGTTTAAGTCTGAAAAATTAGTTTTAGTTTTGCATGTAATAAGACTTTTCTTCCAGTCATTGCTAGAGAAAAGTAGTATATCTGTGGCTCCTTGACATGATTTTTACAGGCTTAGAATTCTTGAATAAAACCAGGGCAACCCTAACCCCAGCCCTCCTCACATTTTTCAAGCAGTGCGTGTTCAGTTTTCAGTAAGACAGAAATATTAGTTTAACTCCCTACAAAGATGCACTCAGACTTTGGTTTCTCTCAGTCTCAAGACCAGACTGTACTTCAAAGCTATGACTATTTCTCTGTGAGAAATTCACTATAAACTACTGGCATCTGCCAACTTCAACAGTCTTTGGACACCGACAGAACAATGCCATAAAGAGCTACATTTATATTGATAATGATGGTCAAAATTTTAAAAGGAGTACCCCAACCAGAAGCAACAATACCAATGAAGAAAACAAAACTGTACCCAGAGTTTCCAACCTCAGTAAGAAATAAAAAGCAAAAGTAACCTTAGGCAGCCTGCATTTCAATAAATGCCTTTAGGACTTAAGTTCTGCGTTGCTGTATCTCTTCTGCAAACAGTGCCTTCTCACCCTGCCCTGAAAGGCCCTCATTGTTCCCATTCCTGGCATTTGCTACCTTAGCAGAAAATTTTACCCTGAGTGCTACAACACGCATGACTTCAGGGAATACCATTCATTTGAGGATAAATTGTTAAAAGATACCAACGTCCCAATTCGTGGGAAAATCACAAGCACAGAACCTTTGGGTTTTGACAGATCTTGAATCCAGGGATAAATTTATTTAAGGTTGTAATAGGTCATCACTTTAGTGCTGAAGTTATTTAAATATACATAATTAAAACTTACTGAATGCAATGAAATTATTTGAACCATTTTTCAATATAAACTACTTTATCTTATAGCTCTGAGCCACCAATTTTCTCAAACAGTTGAGTAATTCAAGCCAGTAAGCACCACTGACTTGAGTGTGATAACAGGTGCTTGAAGCTGCTCAACAATGCTGAGGAGATATAAAAACAACACTATTTATTAGGTTATTTGTTATGATTTTTAAATTTTTTTATTTATTATTATTTTTAATAATTGATGGGCATACCATGAATCAGTGTTGTGCTGTACTTTGCACTAAAGAGAAAAAAATCCATGCAAAATTAATAGTTTTGGCCACAGGAATGAGCACTGCAAATTCCTCAAGAAAATGACAAATCTCATATGCAGAAAGAAGCAGCTATACTGTCTGTAAAAGGCAGTATTTCCTCAGAATGAATTTCCTCAGAAAAATAAGGATATTAGAATAAAAACTGCTAGATAAGAAGAATAAACAAAGATACAGTGTCACAAACACAACCTTGTGGAGGAAGAAGAAATAGGAGGTACCCATTCTGTGATGCATTTTAATTTGAAGTGTTAGTGAGAACAGCAGCTGAAGGGCGTTGCACACCTGAGTCACCTTACTGCCAGAAATCAGAATGGCAATGCTGGAGAGAGCTCCTCACGTTAAACCAGAGGGCTTAATTCATATGGAAATTCTATTAGCAACTTAAAGTTCTGATCCCATTTGGGATCTCAAACCCACAGGCAGGTCTGAAAAAGCAACTTGATCAAATACTATCACACTACATGCAATTGAAGTGCATACGTTGACAAGGAACTACTCACAGAACAGAATGATGCTGGCACAAAACAGAAAATCCCAGAGAAAGTGTTTTGAAAATTTAGGAATTTATCTGGTTATACACTTGGAAAAACTAAAAGTAACTCCTGGTTTGGGAGATTTGGTTTCTACTTTTAAAAAGAAAAACCTAAACTACGTCAGGCATGGCAAATTCAATCTTCAGTAGTATGCTAAAGAATGCCTTTATGAATAATAGCTATTGACACTGCAGCAACTGCGGGTTTCTTGGGTGTAAGAAATTCATCTTCTGAATATCTTAAGAAAAGAAACAGTTATGAAGGATGTCTTCAAACACTCTCAGTACTCACTTAAGAAGTATTTTCAATAGAAAGCAAGAACTGTACCTTGTATTACATTCAATACTTCATTAGATGATCGTTTTCCCATAATAATAAGGAAAAGTGGAAACTGATCCGTCTTCTGAGTTCGAATTGTTTGGGCTACAACACTCCCGAAGTGTCTAGTGCACATCGTCAGAAACCTACGTGGGGGAAAAAAACAACAGTTATCAGAGGGGAGTTGGTTTTGAAGTTATTTAAAAAATACTTATGCTATCCATCAGTTTAATTGAGTGCCACTGCTTAACGTCTAGGCTTCTGCATTCAATTCTAGAGCTCTTTATCCCTTTTTATGATTAAATTATGAAAATATTTACAAATATGATAGACTACAGATTGTCTACACTGAAACAGTAACTGGCAGAGACAGTGATTTATTCAATGGAGAATCCCATTTTCAGTTACAATGTCCTGCAAGCTGTAATTCAAAACCAATCCCCCCCCCAGGAAAGATCACTCTAAATGAATTGTTAAAAACTTCTAAAGAAGAACTAAGATATTACCTAGTAAACATGAGGAAGTATAAAAAGAGTATAATTTCATATGAAAGCATGATTTAAGAAAATGTTTTTATCAGTCAGAGAATTAAAGGGTGCTTCAAAATTGTCTTTTCTTTTGTACCAGTGCCCTGTCAGTGACATACTTAGCAGCGTGGTCTAAAAACAATAATTCTAAGCTTTTGACCAAAAAAAGCTATTGGATATTAGCATACAGAAGTCTAGCATTAGTATTCTTAACACGATCTTGAATAAATGAAAAAACTGATAAAGCTT
>JANHGO010007231.1:0-20280 GCA_024606505.1 Aquila spilogaster
TCTTGGGGCGTGGGTCCGTGGGCCCCTCGCCCCATTAGTCACGGAACTGGGCCAAATCGGCCCATAAACCGGTGACATCCCTGTAATTCTCAGTATTCTCTGCAAGTTTTTAGTCTACTGGAATATAATAGAAGGCTCATTACAAAAGAAGAAAACATAAGATCATCATTTCAGTATAAAGTGAGGGTACAGTTGAGAAGGACTTTACAAAACTGAGATTTTATTCTACAGTGCTACCCACCACTTTACAAAGGTAACAAGAAAAACCATGAAAAATAAGATTTTTGCTATCTGCTGACAGTGAAAGGACCCAAGGGGGTGGTGGCATGGAGCTGCATTGGGGAGGGTCAGGTGGGGCTTAGGGAAAGGTTCTGCACCCAGAGGGCAGTGGGCATGGAACAGGCTGCCCAAGGCAGTGGGCACAGCCCCAAGTGCCAGAGTTCAAGGAGCATTTAGACAATGCTCTCAGATATAGGGTTTGAATTTTGGGTGGTGCCATGTTAAACCAGGAGCTGGACTCCTGACTTGGGGGTGCCTTCCAAGTCATTATATTCTATGATTTTGTGGTAGTATATGCCTCCAGCCCTCCTGTCCCCTCAGCCCACCATTATTTCAAACTAGAGTAATATTTCAAGTTTTTCCAAATACCAACATTTAATTTCCATGAGCATTAGACACACCTACTTACATGTCTTCCAAATAAAACTTGCAACATTGGAGTAAATGCTTTGAAAATAGAGTGAATAGTTCACACTACCTCAAAACTGATGTAATTGCACCATGACTATCCAAAATAACAAACTTGTAAACAAGGAGAACAAAAAAAAGAAAAACCTGCTAAGCATGGAAGCAACCGACACAACAGCACAGACCATTGAATATAACAGAGCTGCAATTTCTTTCATGCTCCTATGTATACTAAAAATAAAAATATGAATGTTTAATGCCATTTCAGAAGTTCTATGCATACCATTCTCTCTACACAAGAGAACTTCTAGCAGATAAAAATGCTATGTTACTTAGTTGTTTATTTATTTACCAGAGAAACAACAAGAAGTCCTATAAATATTTCTTTACACGGTTTATAACTTTAACTCATGTTGAATTTGGTGGCTCAGAACATCTGATAGCAGGATAGGGAAGGCTTTGTCTTCCCCAAGAAGGGAGTCTACCAAGTAGCATCCCTTTCCTCCATCCCACAATCCAGTCTGGATCTCCTAATGAACGGGAACTGCATCAGGCTGAGCAACTAATGGAAGCAGGACTAACAAAAAAAATAGGTTATCTTGCATCATGTCAAACACATTTTAGCTAGAAAAGTAAGAAAGAAGTTCTTAACTCCAAATACTTAAATGACGATAACTCGAATTCTATCAGCTTTATCGTTAATATGAAATGAAACTATATTGGCAGGTTTCATTTTGTTGCATTTAGGTTCTTGGATGCTTTGGGTTGTTGTTTGTTTTTTTCTTAAAAAGTAACAGATGTTCACAAAAGTGTTATAACTTTATCACAAATTATCTGTACCTCTTAAGCAAAATATTATAAAAAACAAATGGACTGGACTGATGTTTCATGGCCTCTGTACCTGGAGTACAGACAAATTTTGGTCCTTTATCTAAATAGAAAAATTTCTTTCCTGTACTCAACCATTACTTTCAGACCTGCAAGTTTTCCTGGGACTAGAAGTTCAGGCTGCTTTTTCCTCACAGGTTATCTATCATCACCAATACCAACTCCATTACAAGCCAAATCACTCACCTAGCTGTTAAGAATAAACTCACTGATTTTTATAAAAGAACATTTGTACAACACAAGTTCAAACAGTCAAAGCTTTGTGTATGATTGCATTTGCTTCTTTTAATTTATTTCATTTTGTGGATGCTCATCTGTTTCTGTGGGACAGGAATGTATTTTTAAGAAGTTATTCAATATTGTTTGCAATAGCATTGAATTCTAAATACAATATTCAATATTTGCTTATCCAGTATAGGAACAAGAAGATAAGACTGACTTTCATCTACCTTTTTTTTCTTAGATGGTAGATTTGATGATGCCCAAACAGCAGCCTTAATGTAACCACTTCCAAGCAAATATGCTTAAAAATATTAATGTCTTTCAGTTTGCAGAGAGAGAGTAAATCATACTGTCATGAGATCCCTTAATTTATTTGTATAGCAGAATTGTAAATGCAGCAGAAAACAGCTTACTGTAATGTAAACAAAGCCTTGCATGAAGCGCTAACAGGACAAGTTTATTTAATATAACGTACTATCCTAACTCATCATTGCTACCTTTCAGTTTATACTTCTATGGTAACAAACTGTTACAATAAACAGAACCCTTGCATTAAAATCTAATATGAAGTAGCAACGCTGATCTTCCTCAAACCTAACATACTCTTTAGCTCCGAACTCTTCACCTTCTAGTCTTAGTTACTAAAATTAGAATTATTTCTGTTATTAAAAATGATAATCTAGTTTATTCACAGTAATAGTCTAGTTTAATCAATTTCTGAAGTCAGTAAACCAGAGATTCAAATTGTTTTTTCACTTTTGAAAACAGACTGACTTCAAATTTAGTGAAATTTGACCACCTCTACATGCTGTGAAATCTAGAAAGAAAGAAATCTTCCCATAATTATCCAAGTTTGTATATCCATATAGATTTATATACTCAGGGTGCATTCAGGTATCCTAACATTAAGACCAACTCTGGTATTTAAAAAAAAAAGAATTCCATGCAGAAGCCCCAAGGCAACTATGCATTTCAGTGCCAAAAATGGTGGCCATTCATCATTTTGTGTTTCAGGTCCTTATCTATACAAATGCAAAAAATGGAGCCACAGAAGCATCCTACTGATCTGCAGTTTCAGATCCTTTGGAAAAGAAGTAGGAAATAAAACTAGTTTAATTCTCAAGGAAAAATAGCAAGAAAGGATCACAGTAGCTCATATCAGACTAGCTCCAGGAACTCAGAGTAACTACTGGAACAACGAGTGCATAGTGTCAATGATAGCAATCAGCCTCCTGGCCCTCTGAACCACTGCAGAATCAGCACAAATTCAAATTTATCCAAGGGGGAAAGAAATAAAATCTTCAATCTATGGAAACATCCTATTAAATAAACGAGGCAAAGAAAAAGGAAAAAGGCTCCAGAAGGGAAGGCCTGAGGACACACAACTGCTTTCTCCTCACATGAGGACAGAGCAGGATAAGGGATGGCCATAGGATGTCTCACCTCCCTAACAGGTGCTGCAAGGACTTCAGACTGTTCTTTCCTCACTCACTTTCAGCCACAGGAGAAGCATGTCCACAGTAGATGAAGCAAAAGGGTCTTCAAAGTGAAGAGACGGGGACTGGCTCACAGCTGTCCCTTTTCACTAGGCTCTGCTTTTGCACCACATATCCCCTACCTGCGAGACTTATGCCAGCAGGGCCCAGGCCCTCCAAAGGGCTCCTTACCCTGAAGCCAGGCCACCTGCTGGCTGCCAGGGCAGAACACATGGATGTCATGATAGAGCAGTGTCACCAACCAACTGCCATGTCAGGCTTGCTGGCTGAACATGACCCTGGCTAGACTCAGCTCCACACCTGTGCAGGTACGCTAACCAACTGCCCCTGTTTGGAACATGGGCCTGGACAAAAGGGAGCTGTTAAATTATATCAAGTAAAACTCTCAAAATTATAGTCTTCTAAAGAATAGATAACTTCTTTTGGGCTGAGAGAATATACAGATCTTACATGCCTCACTATTGCCCATAGTCTCCTTTTTTGTACCTCATTCTTTAAAGTTGGATAGATTTGGTATTTTCCAGGAACATATTTTCCCCAGTATATTACATCAGAAAGAGCTGTAAAATTGTAGTCAAAGATTAGACAAAAGTGGCCAGTCATTAGTGGCCTATTTCTCGTAAGCAGAAGATAGACACATCACCTAATTTTATGTTGAGTATTTAAGGGAAGTGCTGTCTGCTAACTCAAAGATGAGCGTAATAAGAACCCTATTTCTCTCTATTGCACAGCGTGTACAGGATAGATAGGTTTCTCTTTACTAGGAGGAACCTATCCATGATACAAATAGTCCCCATGTTTCTCAGATCATTCAAACTCTGAAGACAGCTACACAATTCACTGGAGGCATTACCAGGAAAAAGCAGAGGCAAGGTAAAATTTTTATCTCACAGCAATGTGGGCCATAGGCTCTCTAGAAATTATCTAGGCACTAATGAGCTTGATGTTATAAAGAAGTATATGGTTTTCTCAATTCTCAGAAACTTTGAGCCAGTTCAAAAGCTGCTATGGAGAGATTAATGTACAATAGGCATTATGGTATGGCTTCAGTTTGAAATACATATGACATTCAACGACAGTGCCTGCCCACTTCTGTAGAATTAGCTTGGAAGGAACAAGCAGGTTTCTTGCCTCATCTCCTTCAGTGAGAGTCAGAGCAATCACAGGAGACCAGGGGAGAATCAGAAACTTGTAGTCATCCTTCAGAGTTACTTAAAACTCGGAGTAGTTCAGATACGTTTAGAAAGAAGGCAGCTTCTACAGAGCTCCAAAAAGGTTCAGTATTACAAGTCAACAGAAGGGTCTCATAGCTGTAGCCTCGTGTGATGACCAAGCTCTGTTACAGTCCTCAAAACACAGTTCAACTTCATGTTAGGAAATGTCAGTGGAGTTGCAGTAAACTAGTTTTAAAAGTTAATACTCCCTAAAGTGTTCCACAGTATCCCAATACACTTTTGTTTGTTTGCTTTTTCCATATCCTTAACAATGAACATTCAACTGGAACGGTGCAGTTTCCACAGAGATATGTAAAAACCACCATGGATGTCCAGCATTCATTACCCTGTAGCCAGAGTATAGCAAAAATAAAGCAGATCCCCACGTAAAGAGGTCAAACTTTTGAAGAGACGCTGGGACTAGAGGGGAATTACAGATATACTTACACCCTACCAAAGGATAAATTAGGAATTGAACATGCAGCATGACAATGGCAAAGCACATTCCCTTACTCAACATAGTACATGCAGTTACCATGGCTGTAAAGAAGGATGTGTTCCTTCAGCAGTCAAATGCATTTGGACTCTGATGTCTTTTCAAATCATTTTTCTTAGAGAAAGGGCAAAATTAGATCTTTACGGTTTGCTTTTTTTAAGCATTTCGTCAAGAAAATGAAGCACAAAAGTTTTGTTCCTACATTAAAACTATAGCCACAAGTAGGCAAGTCTGCCTGCAACAGGATCCAATATCTGAATATGGACTGAAATTATCAGGTATTTGCCAACATCTCCAGAACATTTTGCAGATGCTGTGGTAAACCATTTTTTGGCATGCAGTTTAAGACCAAGCTACACTAATTTAAAAACAGTCCCAGAAAAGTAATAAAGGTGTTTGTTTTGACAAAAAAGAAAAAAGCTTGTTAAAATGCCCTCCTGAAGGAAGAGAGATCATTGCCCCTCCACTGCCATAAAAGTCTAAAGTTTTCTGTAAACATAGTTGTGCTAAATGTTCAGGATAATGCACAGCTGAAACACTGGATTACAAAGGAATCACTCCCGCAAAGGGTGCAAACTGTTCATAGCCTTGTGAGGGCAGTTCCAAGAGCACAGGCAGAAAGCAGACCTCCAGCACATCATCCTTCCACCACTACACAGCTTTTCTCTCCCTGCAGCCTCAAAGGCCACCCTCATGCATGCTCCGTGACAGGCAGAGCAGCACCTGAGGCTGGTACTGCAGCACGACAGGCACAAGCATCCCTTCTAGGGGAGGTGAGAGTCTCCTCTCCCCTTGCACCACCTTGTATTTGAGGTTTTTGGCATTCAGTGGGTCACATGCCAACACTGCACACCTCTTATCTCCATTAAAAGTCTAATAGAGTTGCCAAACTAGGCAATTCACAGAAACTCAAGTTAGAAAAAGAAAGAAAAGGCTTTAACTAAGTACTTCTTCCAAAATCATACCAGAGATCAAGAAATTATGCAATATACTTCATGACCAGATCCCAGCTTACAATCCTGATTTGAAGTGTAATAATAACACAGTTAAAGCTATAACAAACACCTAATGGCTTTGGTCTAAGTCAGCCATGCACAGCTGTCACAGAGATCACTTGTACAAGAGAGTGCCGGGGAATCACTTTTGTAAGTATAGTGACAGTAAAGGTTTTTTCTTAAACAGTCAGTACCACAGAGTCATCACTATGAATACAAGAATCTCCTGTGTTAGTCACATAAACTGCTTCAAAGCAGACACCAGCAGGAGGCTGGATTTCTAAAGGCCCTTAAAAGTATACGTCTTATCACTTATCCAAATGCATACAAGAGTATAACCAAGATGTATGATCAAAGGAAAAGACTGATCACTTAAAGGAACAGCAAGATTCCTACTGACCATGGGTGTTTCCATACATTATGCCTGTTATGACATAAAGGAAAGAAGGCTATTACTGGAAATGACTTACAGAAGGAAAAAAAGAATAGTCTTAATGGATGAAAACTTGTTCCTTAGAGCTTAAATTTTTTATTAGTTGGACTTTTCTACCCTTCTTTTTTCTATGGTTACAAATCTAGAGAAAAGACTCCTGTGCTATATTAAAGTACTGACTTGGGAACAATCATTCCCAAATTGTAGTTCCAGCTCTGATACTCACATAGTGCAGCAGGGCAATTCAATTAACCTTCCTCTGCATTTGCTTACCTTCCCGTGTAACAGGGATAATATCTGCAGAAGAGAGCTCTATAAAGCTTAACGTTCATAAAGCTCCCAAGCTGAAATGGAAGTGTGCCATACAAAATAAAACGTGCACAAATAAAAAGTGGATAAATAAGTCACCTTATAGTAGAGATAGTTGGAAAATAAGCTACAATTGAACAATTACACACCAGAGAATGCTTCTTTATCAAAATTGATCTGCTTCACACACACACAAAAAAAATCACATTCTCTGTGCTGGCATTTAATTTCAAAAGATTTTTTTTTTATTACATTTTTGAAGCGTGGGATGGGTTCATTTGCAATTGGAATGAAGAAGTATTTTAAGTGCTCCATAAAATGACATTCATTTTCAATATATTTTTTTCCAGAATGTTGATATGTTGCATACTTCAGAAATGTTAAGAATACCATGCAACCTGAATTCACCCTACACACTAGATTTCTTCTGTCTCTTATTTGTCTTTCCAGTGAATATGTATGAAAAGAAGTCCTTTGAAAAATAAAACTGCTACACTAAGTTCTATTGTTTCCCTCCTCCCTCCTTCTCCATTAGTTAACTTTCTATCTACAGTTACAAAGTAAACTGGGGGTGAGAGACACTGCAGGCCCAAGAAGTCCTTAACAAGTTATACACAGCGATTACCTAAGACTTCTGCAACCTATCATGATTTTTTTTAACTGAATTAAGCACAATTATCTCACCCTGAAACACACTTATAAAAGCGTCATGACATACTGCTCTGCATCAGAGCTCTCCTCCACAGGAGATACCCAATTTAAACAAGGTTTTAAACAATATTTTTTCCTATGGTTTAGGGTAAATATTAAAGGTTGGTCCTGTGAGGTTGTTAGGCCCAGACCAGCAAGTGAACTGGATGAAATCCAAATACATAGGTTGAAAAGAGTAGTCCTCAAATATCCCACTAGCCTTTGAGCCCCTATGGCTTTTAGATTTTCAAAAACTTAAATTCCTGGATTCTGATTCTGTATGTGCCTGAGTTGTGCTTATAGAAACAGTCCAGTGTCTTAACTCCATGCAGATCTTCAAACTCCACACCAAACCAAGCCCTCCCACTACCCTACAGGCATTTATATATAATTAAAAAAGTGGGGATTACACCCCATCACCTGCCCCACAGGCAATAACTCACTGGCCAGAAGAAGTGCTTAGCACTTCTACCTACCTCTTACAAAGGTAAGTATCGAAGTTTCCTGTTCTCCAATACATAAGCACTCTGGTGTCCAACCAAATGATAGCCTGATTACCCAAGTCTTACTCTCAACATTTCAACAGTTGCTGCCTTCAATGGTTTCAGTTTTGTGAGGATTCTCTTTTAGTTGGGAAGTCTGAAGAATACAAAAAGCTCAAATTGTTTCTTGTAAGGTAACACAGAGAACCCACCCACATATTTCCAGCTATTGAACCACTGCTTGCGTACTATGTATGTATAAAATTTGGCAATAAAAGACAGTCAAATTCTTCTTAACAAAGATAATTAATTGAAACTGATTTGAATTAGACCTTTGGAAATACTGGTGTGCATTTGTCTGCATACAGTTTCAGATTATATTTAGTCTAACAAGAGGCATCTTAAGCTATACAAAAGCAAAATATTTGAAAACTGAAACTTAGCACAAGTTTCCTTGTAGGCATAAATGAAACAAACTATTTAAACCAAGCAGACAAAACTTTATTTTTTTAACCAATCAAAATCCTTAGAGAGCATATTTATGCTGATCTTGTGTTACGGAAGAAACACTATGTGATAGAGTTTAAAAAAAACATTTACAGTCAGACACAACTGGCCAATGATTCCAAAAGACCTCTAAGGCTTATTTGCCATCTTGAAGCTTCCTCAGCTGCTGCATGTCAGTTAACTGACAGTCTTCAACCAGGTTCAAACCTTCAACTATC
Organism: Aquila spilogaster; assembly: GCA_024606505.1. Lineage (NCBI taxonomy): Eukaryota > Metazoa > Chordata > Aves > Accipitriformes > Accipitridae > Aquila > Aquila spilogaster. Next base: position 8,638 of record JANHGO010007231.1, read on the forward strand.
ACCAAATTAAAAAAAAAAAAAAAGTGCAGCTCAGATGAGCTACGGTAACACAGTACTCCAGACAACCGACTGAGTCCTGCAAAGGAAGTATAGCAAAACCTGGTTTATAAACAGCAAATTATTTGTTTAGTCAACATTATTATTTTTCCATCTGCCCAACTAGATCAGAAGGTCAAGAAAATAAAATTATTCACTCTAGTCATGAAGTATTACTGGCCAGAAGGTGTTAGGGAAATGTAGTCACTACCAGTAAAGGATTAAGCCATATCCTTTAATCTATTTTTAAATCAATACTAAAATGCTACTTGCAAGTTTATTTTCTAACCTGCAAGTAGCTCTCTTCCACAATATCCAAACTGACTTGCAACCATACTCCCTGAGAAGCAGCTTGGATTCCTCTACCAATCACCAACAGCTGAACATGTAAGCCTCCCTACTAAGCTATGGTGAAATTTCATTAAAACGGCAGGGAGATAAGTCAATACCCTACTTCTGTTGACTTCTACCAGTGATTTTTTAGTATATATTCAACATAGTCAATACTCAACATGCTGTGCTGGGAGAGGGGAGGAGAACTCACCATTTGTCCCTTTCCCTTTTCCCACCTAACATAAATGCAAGCTTGGGAAGTTCTACCAATGTGGAAAATTGCCCAGCATTGCAGTAGGTGAACATTTCAACCTGATATAACTGCTGTTTCTGTGCTTCACACCAGAGCTGTATATCAAGACTTACTGAATTAGTTATGTCATTTATGACTCTGTAGATGTATTCCTAGCTTGGTGTCTTATAAACTTCTACTAATTGGTGACAGGGAGCAACAGCAAAATGAACCTCTGAGATGCAGCTGAAAAACCGGTATGTAAACCAATAGCAAGACTGACCTGGGGAAAGAAGGAAGGGGTCCCTGTGGACTTCTGAATGCGGGGAGGATGCAGCATCTAGGCAACCTCTGTGCAGCAGCACAGCAGGGGTCAGCTCTGGAAGACCTCATAAACGTGACTACATGCACCTCTTCCTGATCACAATACCATCCTAAGGCATTCACATTGGCCTTCTGCAGTAAAGCTGAAGATATCTACTATATTTCTGCTTATCTGTCTTTTCATTCCCCATGCTCCTCCCCAAATTTCATTGTGAAATCTCAATACTGGCTTTTAGAATTGTCCTCTTTTCACCATTATACCATATTTGTAGCTATGAAGGTGGTTTGAATAAATATTTTTGTCATTCATGGTTCATGTTCTGTTTCATTCTTGTTTTTGTTTTTTTTTTTTTTCTTCTTTCCCCTGTGGTGCTTATTAGAATTTTTGCAATACCCTTCGTTATTTTTGTATTGCTACTTTGTTTTATTTACTATTATATGCCAGAGGCAATATATTAACAAAATCTTTTCCATCTTTTAATTTTGCTCACATTCAATTACATTTTGCCTTCAACTGCTTCACCTTTGGCTATCTAACAATTAATGTTTCATTGTCAAACGCATAAGAAACACTCATGTTCCATCATGTTCAAGGAAATTATTCCAATAGGGGATGTAGTAGTTTATTAAACAAATCACTTCATTTTGCAGGATATGTATACTGTTTCTTTTTTTAGGTACATTATGTTCTTTCTGAGTTTTCTAAGAAGCAAAATCATTCTGCAAATCTCTGTCCAAAGAGAAAACACTGCTTATGCCAGTGTGCATGCCTCTCTACCCTATGCTTCACATTGCTCCTTTCAAGAAAACTGTTTGCATTTTGGAGATTCCTCTGAAGTTCTTCTCCTTTGCTTGGCCTCTGTATGTTTCTGTGGGTTAGAGACTATGCATGTTTTTGAGTGAAAATCACATGATCCCACTATGTCAAAAATGTATTACAGTTGTCACAGATTTAGAATATTGTTACAGCACTTATTTTTTTCCTAAATGAAAACAGAGCTTTGCCTTTTCAGGCTGTGATTCTCAGACAGCATCATGTTCAGGCATTGCTACAGTGGTTTTACTCATGTGTTTTGCAATCCCACTTTTCACTAGTCTCAAATCTGCAAATAAAATCAATCAGCTCTTTGAACTTTTATACAAAGATAATAGCACAACTATTAAGTTTTGAGTGCTATACTACTCATTTCTGTACTTTGATTTGTTATTCTTTCCTTAATTGCATTTTAGCAGACCTTACTGGCTCAGCAACATACAAATGGGCACCTGCATGAGGATTACAGAATAACTTTAGTTGAAAAGGATCATCTCTGGAGGTCATCCCTTTCAGTAATGATGCAGTCATATATGGCAGGAAGCACTAAGCGATCAGAACTAAAGCTTCAAAAACAGTTTTTTTTATTTTTTAACTAGTGTCCAGCTGTCCTCTAGTACCATGAAATATTTAATATAACAAATAACATGATGAGGATAAGGAAGACATGCCCATAATCCTCATAAAAGAAAACATAATGCACAGGCACAAGATCACTACATATACTATTACAGATATAGCAAATACCCATCCCACACTATTCCTTCTACATGGTAAATCAGGAGGACATGAACATATGAGCTTTTAAATCTCTCTCTGCCCCCTACGGTCATGGAGAAGCTTCAAGGGAACAAGGAAACATGGCTGCACCATTGACTACTGATGGCATTCACAGCTAATATAGGATTTTCTATTTATAATAAGACCTCCTGTCTACCCACACTTTTCTGTGCTGTTAATTGTAACAGTGTTTGCACTGTCCCAGGGCAGTGACAGGTGTGAAATTGTGCTTCCTGAATTACTTACCCATCTCTGAAGCAAAGCCATGCCCTAGTAGGGAAGTCAGACATTAGCATATACTACTGAACACGCGTTTGGCACCTTTGTGCCAAAAGTTGAGGTCAACGTATGATAAATGGCTGAGATTCATACCGTTTCAAACACTCATTGCAATGACTGAGTGTAGCATCAGTTGAATATACACAGAATGCTAATTATATCAACATTAAAAATGAGACCAGATGCTTGAGTCAGCAGGGACTGAACAGCCCAGAGTGACCAACTTCAGTTTGCAGAAGAGAGATGAGCGCCCCATCTCCAGGCTCCCAGCCCATTTGCTAAAAGTTCTTATGGGAACAAGCAAGGAAAGAATTGAATGAATTGCCTATTTTTCCTGTTTTTTTTTTTTTTTTTTTGTATTATTATTATTGCAAATGAAATTATATCAGAACAGATAAGTGATATTTAGCATGACAACCAGACCAAAAATAACTTGTTCTTTTTCTTGAATTGACTACAGAATAAGTGAGAAAATAATGGCAGGTACATAATAAAAAGGGGGGGGGGAAGAGGTAGATAGTTCTTGATAGAAGTTGCAACAGGAACCCTGACCTGGAGACTTGGAAGCTGCAAACATCTAGGCTTGCAAAGATAATCAAGTACAAATCAACTGTTTGTACATGTTCAAGGGATAAGCAAATGTTTGGGAACTGCAAACACAGTGCAGTTCAAAGCACTTTCACAGAACTCCTAGTGTGAAGTGAAAGAAGTGAAAACTCCTAGTTTGAAAGTTGTTTTTGATAAGAGCAGTGCAAAGTGCTTGAGAGAAATTTGAAATACTGATGTTCTGCCTTAACACTGTCCAGAAGTATGGTATTGCAAGACTCTACCCAACATTTCACAATGCAAAAACTTTAAGGAGTTCATAGTGCAGTCAGACAGAAAAAGCACGTAAGACCCAAGACAATGATCAGCAGGAAGAGAATTCAACAGTTAAGCAGAAAATAATGCAAAAGTAAACTCTTTGTCCACACATGTTCTGGTCTCAGGAAATGCACTGTATGCCAGGTAGAAAAGAAAAACAAACAAGTTTAGGTTTCTAAATCCCATGAAAGTCTGCTTCCACTACACAGTAAAATATACAACACTGTTTCCTAGGGGGGTGAAAAAAAAGCAGCAGATATTAATAGAACAAACTGTGGAGTGCACACTGGCACTGTAGGTTTACTTTCTCTACATCTTTCTCCCCCTCCACGGGGTAGAAGAATATAGAAAGAAGGTTACTAACAAACACAGCAGCGTGATTAGTGCTAAAAAATAACAGCCTCAACCTTCTTTCTTTTAATGCAACAGGATTTTTATTGTACAAACGTTTTCAAAGTAGCTGTTGAAATGACACTACCAGAAATAATTTTGATTCATAATAGTAAGGAAAAATTACCTGATCAATGTGCTGAGCACAAAGCTGACAGAGGAAGGGGTATTTTGATGTTTACTCTTCAATTGTCCAGAGACCACACTTCTATTCAAAGATGTTGAATAGAAACTAATGAAGGCAAACTGGGAAGGTTTCCTTTTTAAAGGGTGCCATCTCCTCCATCAGATGAATGATAAGGCAGTGACCACTCTCAGTTATTCACAATTGCATGAGAGTCCCCAGCAGTATCTATGTATACACATTGGGAAAAAGGCATTTCTCAATGCAGATCAAGATAGATCTCTTCTGCACCCATTCAAATCTGTTGAGGTGAGATTGAAGGGCAGCAGTGTTTTAGCTTGAAAAGCTTAACTGAAACTGAAAAGAAAAAAAAAAACACATCTCTAATAACTAACACTGTTAAAAGATTCTTTAGGCAAGTAGCATGCTACTAGGGTAATATCAGAAGCACCTGAAACAAGTTTTTGTTTAATTAAGTCTCATTAAACTTTTAAAATAATTTTGTGGTCTTAAAGCACAGGGGATCTTTCTTGAATGCAGCTCCTTTAAGTGAATACAAATTATTTAAGCCCTACACATTTTGAATTCTTATTTAAGCATTAACGTAGAAGTTAATCATAGTTACTTAGAAGGAAAACTTTAAATTAAACATCTCCTGATTATTAGTGTACTGTGGAAGAATCATTCCTATAGAGTCCTCCAAAATAAACAGCACATGAAAGCTAATGTACTACCATCATTTTCTCCTTTAATTATTGAAATAAGAATCTAGCCTAAACCCTTACTTAGGTCTTCCTTTATATTCCTCTTTGCTGAGGAAACAAATGTTACAGCAACATTCCAGCTATAGAATCTCTTATAGCAGAAAGAAAAGAGGGCACAGGCATGGGAAAATGCTTTTTATTAGTTTCAGGTTTCCCCAGCATCAACAGCACTTTCTAAACTGTTGTTCAAATAACTGAAATTAGAGCCTTATCACAAAACCGAAGTATATGACAAAGTCAACAATGAGTACTTCATTTTCACAACATATTACTTTAGAAGAAATGCTCTGATTAATTCCCTCCACTGAGCAGTACTTAAAGGCTCATACAAATACTTGACATGAGAAATATCACCTTTTAGAATCACTTCTATATACAAACTGCAGAGAGACAAATGCAAAATTTTATCCTTCCTGAAAAACACATCAGGAAGATTCTTAGTATTGTCAGATATAGAGTCAAGACAAACCAAAAATGTAGACTTAAAGTGAGCCTAAGTTTTCTGGAAAAGAGTATATATTTTTTTCATTTTCTAATAATAGTAGCAATTGTTCAATAAGATGAACTCAATCAGATGTCATGAGTACATAATCATAAAGCAAGTGGTCTGTGATCAGACAAGTATATGAGGTACTTAAAGAACATGTGCCGCAGTGACTAACTTAATATGACTGAACTATATTTTAACCAAAATACCTTGTTAGTAAGGCCATCAGGTAATTCCTATATAGGCAAATTAATAGTCTGAAAAAAGTCAAGTATGTTCCTTTGAGGTACAAGATAATTAACCCAATTTAAGGGTAGAAGACACTACATCCTTACACAAAGACCTTCCCCTCCCCCTAACCTCCTGTACTTCGCAAGCCTTCTCATTTCTACCATTTATCCCACTGCATTTAATTCATGTGACAGTTAACATTATTGTGACAGCTTGCTGGAGCAGATCTGCCAGCAGGGTACAGAGGCTTGATGAGGAGTGCTTGGGGCTGGAGTACCCGAACCTCCATCGATTTCGGTAACTCTTCTTTGTCAATGCTAGAAACAAAACTAAACCTTGTTCTCAGTCTTCTTGCATTTGTATGCAGTGCTAGAGCAAAGAATACTTTAATTCTTGGCTTGATGTCCTGAAAATGCCTCTGCAGTATGATCATGTGCACTTACAGTCTTCAATGTGGTTAGCAAACAGCTCTGAAGTTTATTGTTCAGAGGCATCTCTCTTAACTCATGGTGTTAAGAACTTTTTCCCTAGTTCTTTTCTCCTCCCCCTCTCCTCCCACCCTTCCTTAAATACAAGTATCAGAAACTGGTTTTAGACTGACTGACTACCTTGCTATATATACAGGACTATGGAAATACCACTAACCTTTTCTTCTACAGCACCACCTAGGGGACTCTTGACTGGGTCACTGGCCCTTACAAATTTCACACATTTCAGGTTGTGATCCCCAGCCCCCTGGATGAGGTCTGCCATCCTTCATTTTATGGAGTGGCTGCTTCACCTGTGTAACTCCTTTGATACAGCTTTGTAGTTATTTATTCTTTTGATAAAATCTGTAGATAGCATGATTGCTGAGGATTTCACTTTTATTTCCAGAGCTCTGAAGAGATGGACAGGCTTCTTTTTGAACAGCTACTTTTGAGAAAGCAGACCACTTTCATTCAATTCAACATATACTTCATTGATAACTTAATTAGTGCAATGAAGTGATGAGCACATTCCCAACTTCTATGCCTTGCTTCCAGGACTGCTTACACACTTTGTATCAGGAGTCACTAGAAATAGTGGATCACCTGTCCTGGAAATAAGGAGATCCTCCTCCCTCCTTTGGGGCCAACAGACTGCCAAAGCCACATGCTTACACCACCTCACAGACAGTGCAGGTACGGCACCTCCCAGGAAAGGAGCAGCTCTGAACAAGAGATGGATCTTGCATCTTCCCTCCTCAAGTGGCCAGCCTGGTCCCAGTCTCCGTGGGCTTCTTCCCTTTGCATGTCCTCCTCCTGCCCTGCTTACAGCCTGAGCTGGCCACTCAACCTTGCAGACACCTCTTCCCATGCCTGTACCAGGTTGGCCCCTCACCTCTGGGGTGCTGAGCCACCTGCAGCTGGGGAGAGACAAGGAGGCAAAGAGAGCAATGTTTTCCCTTCCAGTTATGGACAATGGCTAACAACCACAAAGCTGCCTTGTGCCTTCATTTTCCTTTCAGTCCATACTTGGTCACTGCAAAGAGTACATCTTCATCTCTCTGCTCTCAAGCTACTTAGCACTTGTGGATATACAGCCTTCCACAGGCTGCTTCATTTTTCCCCTTGGTAGAAATACTAGTGTCAAGTACATTCTCAGGCTCCCTCACATAAGCAAAGTTAACAAACAAAAGCTTCGCTTTTGATAAATAGACAGTTTTTATTAAATAACACAGACATTTTTACTTTGGGTCAGCTTTAATTTGTGGACAAGCCAGGACACGTACTAACAACTGCCATGCTTTAGAGAGAGAAGTCAAGTACAGGAGGCAGAGCAACAACTCTCATAACTTACCACAATTATTCAGGCAAAGATTAAAAAGTCAATCTCAGCTAAACTAACCTTGCTCATGCCAATTATTCCTGAGTAAGCATTCCTATTTCTCCCCCTACAAAAATTCAGAAAAATTTGTTTCATTTACCCAAAGAAGCATTTCAGATCAAGAAAGGTGATCAGATTTGTTAGACCACAAACACAACTTGAAGCATTAAACAAGTAAAAACTGCAAATATTTCATTTCCCTTCTACCCAATAAATGAAGAAAAGCTTTTCAATGGTTGTTTTTTTTTCTCCCTCAAGGCTCGTTCGGGAGTCCGAAGACAAATTATAGCAATACTTTCAAATGCACCAAATTCCAACTCAGTTCCAAATAGACTAAAAAAGACTACTATCTTCTAATACAAACATCTGTGGAGGTAGTTCTGGATGTCAGTCAATCACAGTCTCAGTTGCAAGCCAATGTTCTAGTCAATATTTTTGAGTTATTCCATGAATATCTGAAATTGGAATAAAAATTTATTTTGCAAGAAAGTAATCTAGATCCCTAAAAGCATGAACCTCTTTTTTTAAAAAAAAAAGAAAATTTTACTTTTGATTCCTCTCCCCCTTCTCAAAGACTTAAGAATTACCTGTCCTTACAATTTACTCCATTCTACTTCTCATCACTTACATTTTTTCCATTGTATTAATGAGTATGTGTATTTTTAAGGAAATAAACTTCTGAAACTGATGTGCTTTAAGGAAAAAAACATTGTAAATGAAGAGTAAGATACAGCAACAATTTATTTGAAGATGCATGTGTGTGCCTATGAGAAGACCACCATATGACAAAAGAACGTTTGTCTAACAGAATAAATAAAATTTTTGTCTAACAGAATAAATAAAATTAGTCTGTCATAGCCAAGGAGGAAAGGTTATAGTACTCACATCAAGTAAAAGAATGTTCCAGCAAAATATCTACCAATATAACTATAGATTAGCAAAATAAAAGATACGTAGGGTTGACAAATTGGTAAAGTGCCTTCTTTGACATATGTATCAGCAAATGACACCACCTAACTGAACCAAGTTTTATCTGATCTTAAGAGAACATCATACAGAAATAGAATGGAAATACCTCCCTGACTTGACAATAACTCCCTTGTGAACTACTTTGAGATATAAAAAAGGTTGAATGCTTTGCAACAGGCTCTAATAGTATCCCAGAACATTTAATAAATTCAAATATCAATGAAGCATATCTATCCAAAGACTTTACAGTAAGAATAAGCAACATACTTTGCATCATGCAAAAAAGGTGTGACAAATTCTCAGAATCTTAAAGACAAATTATTTGGCCAGACAACAAACAATACAATTTACCTTAGGTAGGTATATCAATTGGAAGAGCACCAAGCAATGTATGCACAATGGTGTCTCTATGGGAATCACCAGCCACGGGCATCAGAACTAGGCTAAAACCCCACAGGCCTGCTGGTGGAAAGCACTATTCACATGGAAGCTTTGAATAAAACTTTTAAGTTTTATGAAAAAACTTATGAAAAATGAACACAGAGCTGTGTGTTCATTTATAAACAGATATCTGATATCATTCTTTGGGATGAGCCTTAACCTAGAGCTCAAGTAGAATTACCATGTTAGACAATTGTATCATTCCTGCATATTCATATAGAATGGGTATAGATTTAAGATTTTCTGTGTGTCTTCAGCAGTGAGCAAGATGATGATCCTGGCTTTAAAGGTTCACCTGCAGCAAATAGCTTTATGTTTCAGACATATCCTGTCTGCTTATAACACCAGTATTCCACCTACCTGCCACCATTTCATCTCCCCAGCATACATCAATAAACTGGACCAGCACAAACATGTTTATCTCATAATTTAGCCCAGTTTAGAAGCTAGAATTAGTTATGAAAATGTAAACCTACACCTATATAGTCATGTTTCATAGGAAAAATCTTACTGCAATGAGAATAGTATCAAGAATTTACCAGGTGTATCAAAATGGATTATTAAAATATAGCATGTGACAATATTTGGCAAAACAAATTCTGTACAGTGAGTATATTTATCAGATTATGTAGTACTTCATATTTCCTCACACTCAAAATGGCTTACATCGATATTATCATCATTTAAACCAGATACTCAAGACAACAATCATTCTGCTGTTCACAAAAACAACCTAAGTCAATAAACCTTCAGCTCCTCTGATGTATCTTTTCAACTTCGAAAACGGTAATTAACTAAAATAAAACTTGAATAAACATGAAAATTACAGAGAAAAAGACCAAGCTATAGAAAAAAAATGAAATACGTTTAGATTACATACTAGGCACAGTTTAAACTATGTCTAAGAAGATATGTCAGCTCAACATTAAAAGATTAACAGGACCCTATTTCTGTAGAGGTGAATTCATGAAATACTACCTACTCCTATGGAAGAAGGATAAAGCATATAGTTCATTCCAGCAAGCTGACAAGAAAGGACTGGGCACAACATTTGAATCAGTTCTGATGTCATTCATCTCACTTAAGCATCTGATGATCGAAACAACATTCAACTTATTTCTCACAGATCTACACTCTAGGAAAGGCTATTCAGTATCCAATGTAACAAATTGGGATCATTACAAGCTTCACGCAACTGCTTTACAGCTCTACTACTATTTCAGTGGCAGAGCAGCATATCAATCTTGACATGCCATTGCTGGCACCTTATCTTCAATCAAAGAATCAAAAATAGGAGTTTATGAGAAGCACATCAGAATATAAAATTTATATAGCAACAGCTGGTAAAAAGCCAATATCCTGCAAAATTCTGAAAATATTATAAACATGTCCTTTTATTTATAACACCTAAAGAGAGATTTGGTTAAGACTACAGTTTTTCTAGACTCTAGATGTACTAACAAGCAGGTGAAGGAAATATGAGGCAAAAAAAAAAACAGTAAGAAGCCACAATTTTTAGAAAAATGCTATTCTTGTTAGCGTGCTGTACCCACAGAAGCCAGCAGAGACTTTGAATGAAAGCGTGAAATTTTCTATGCTGAACAGTCTTCTCAGACCAGCATTCACTCTATCCTGTTACCTCAGAGAAATGCTAACGGTGCTTTGCTTCTTTTGAATGTATGACTGCAATGAAGATTCAGTAAAGTCTTACAAAATGAGTTTATAACCCCAAAACTGAACTTCAACTTGAAAGCTGTTTCAGTTTACATTTCAACTCTTTGTTTCACCTATGAAAGTTTCCACTTCTTGCTTAAAATAGCAGAGACAGAACATTTTTGTTTACTTCCACACAAGAACAAAATTCCCTAAGATATCAAGGCAATGAAGAATACATGTACATGAGAGAATGGAAAAGCTTCTGTGATCCAATTCAACTACTACAGAATTAGATATAGTTGCAAAAGTATGTTGTCATTTGCAGAAAGCTATTATTGATTAATTAATGAATGTTATTTTCCTGTTCTTGCAGGGGCTGGTGGAAGCCTTACATTAAAAATTAAGACAGTGCAGCTCCTGTACTCATATTAACCTGTAAGTATGCATATTTGCCCAGACAACCCAGCCTTGACTCATTCCATCATTGAAAAGAGCTCTTTTACTCTCACTTGTTCATCACTGCAGGAAGGCTATCATCTGGTCCTATGAGCAAGAAGCCTCTCATAGAACTGTATGTGAAGCTGAGAGGTATTGTGAGCTTCCAAAAACATACCGCATCTATGTGCATATAATTAAAACAGATGAGCAGCAATCACCATTTATGAAAGCTCCTGCCAGACTCCTATAATCCCAGAGCAAGAGCAGCAGTTGCAGAACTGTATTAGCATACACACATTTATTGCCTTATTCATTACCCTGAAAAGAAAGTGCCAGTAAACCAACTACTCCCAAGAAAAGAACCTTCATTAAGACTACACGTAAAGTGTTTTACCTTAAATGTTTTTTGCAATGGCTTTGCCTGTAAACAATTTAATTTGTTTTATGTCTTGAAGTGACCCAACTTTTAATCCTCCCACATTGTTTACTGTATAAACACACAAGTTACTCTTAAGTATTAATCTTTTGGTTTTTAAATAAAGCTGTGAAGTCAGTTTCCTTAGTGTTTCCTATTGAACAGTTTAGGCAACTTCCACCCCAGCCTATTATTCTCTGTAGATCACATTTCCAAGT